>CM047871.1:14429480-14500052 GCA_026212405.1 Petrea volubilis | reverse complement strand
GATAAGATAGATAGGATAAGATATTTTTGTAGTTATCCAATTTGTTTTGCCTATCAAGATCTTATCAAGATCGTAGCATTTAAGAACATTTTATGAGGGAAAATGACAATAGGTAAGAGAAATGACATTTTTGGATAAGTATATGTATATTTATGATAAAACATGACCTTTATATAATATATACATCTAAATTCGAAATACATGTATAATATGTATATTGAAATATAAATACTTATACATAGGCTTTTAAATAAAGTAATAAGTTGTAATTCTTGAAAATACTAGGAAGTACCCGGGTCATTATAGATCTATATATATAATTTCATGTATAAAATTGGATGTCACAATTCTCCCCCCCTTAAAAGAATTTCGTCCTCGAAATTCATACCTTGCCTTTCATGTGGTCTCATTAAAGCCAAGATACTCCCATAAAATTTTTACTTACAAAATACTCTTGTTTCTCAAAATTCATTCCTTGGATTCTAGAATCTTGATTGGTTTCGCATCGTGAGTCAAATCCATATCATCCTCGAGGACTCCACAACCCAATACACATGAGGAATCGGTTGTGCTACTTCTTATGTATTGATGAAGCGTATTGGAAAGGGGTAATGCTAGGTTATACACTACTCTTATTCGTAAAAAGTAAAGCAAAAACTTCTACCCTCCAAAATCTTAGCATCCCTTTTCAACATTAAGTTTAGTAATCATTCTATTCCCAAAGATATGCACACTATAAGGTTTAGATCCAAAACACAACCTACCCAAACACGAGATCCAATAGATACACTTAAAGTATTAGTAAGGGTGTAATAATCCAAATGGATACAAAATCAAATCTAAAATATATCGTCAAAGCTGAAAACAAAATTAATAAACATAGGATCGACAAAGTGGAAGAAGTGAGCTATAAATGTAGTCGGATTTGCAAAATATTTGTCAAAATTTTCTTATCAAATATCATTTAGGAATATACAGGGGGAATTTTACTAAAGATCAAAGATAACTCACCAATCCTCAAGACTAGCTTTGAAATATTCTCAAGTTTGGAGTTTAAAAGTGAGAATGAAATAAAAGACTTTTAGTGGATCATCACTGATGCAAACAAGTGTGTAAAAGTTTGAATAGCATCTTGGAAGTAAAGAAAAATTAGATTGGCGTGACTCTTTGAAGATTTAAGCTTTCAATAAGAAACAAAATAATTTGGAAATTCCCTATAGTACAAACATCTCAGGAGGAGATAAAAGGGATGTCATTTGAGGAAACTTGTAAGAGTGCCTCAGAAGTAAAAGAGGATGATTATGAAACAAAAGAAGAAAACAATAATTTCTATTAATGTATTAGTTTAAAAGAAAGTTAAAAACAAGATGGGCATTTACATCAAACATGGATGTAACAGATATCCCGAAGAAGAAATTTCAGTCTTGCGGATATATGAAATACTCCAAACTTATAATGTTAGAAACAAATCACAGGAGAATATATGCTTCAAAGGTTAGATTAACAAGTGTATGGAGATTTAAACAATACTTTCAAGCCAAAATGAATTTTTAGAGATCTGTTGAACTTAAAGAGGAATAAGTTAATAATGCCGACATACGAAAAAGCATGGCTAGGAAACATAACAAGTCGCGCCAAAATATATCTGTCACAATTACACCGTGCCTATACAACATATTCAAGGATATCACTCAAGGTACCATATACCACATAATGGTCAAGTCTAAGCAAAGCAAAAGAGAAGACTAGACGTTTGTCCCGACCTCAGTTGCATATACACCAAAACACTCTATGGTACTAGTTGTCCTATTATCCCAATTAATCATTCCCTAAAGTGCTTATGTGGTGCTTCTAACATAGTCCTAGATATTTGGACCATAATTACAATGAATCACTGTTGGTCGGCCGCCCCAACCAATGATTTACTGTAATTCCGGTACCAAAGACATCACTAACGCGTAGTACCTACATCCTAGTCCGAGAATCCCAGGCAGTTAGCCTGAGCTCTGATACCACCTGTGAAACACCCCCTCGCTAGGATCATCCTATACGAGTAGGGCTCACTTAACGGTCTTGCTGAGTACCAATTTTCGAATCGGTACGCAACTACTTGCAACTTATTTAGTACTGTCCAATACTCTAAAAGCTGAGATAAAATAAACACGCAATTGACTTATATAGAACTATAAGATACAACTATCCAAGTACAACACTTTAACTAGTGAGCTTCTGTTTTACCATTAAACTAGCAAATCTTTTATACAGAATAAAAGACTATATACTATGACTTGTAATAGCACTGTCGCCTTAACGGAGTCCCCTCAACCTATTTTCCTGAAACTGAGGCAATGAACAGAAAGAACTGGGTGGAAGTCCCAAATGACTTAGTGAGGCAGGAAATTACATATAATACTTAAACTGAAAATAAGAGTCATAAACCAACAAATAATGAATCATAAAAGGTGTGTATGCAAAACTTGAACAAGACAGATGGTGAGGCCCATGAACGTAATCTCCAACCTTATTACTACCCAAAACAGATAAATCATAATAGAAATCCTATGCCTCCCTTGTCAGAAGCCACCTCGACACTGAACAAGACGGAGATGTATCACGCGTCCGTGCAATACATCGCTCCAATGCCTACTACAGTCATCCTCCGGCTTGTACGTAGAAATTGGTTTCACGGACTGGTATCATATAAAAGGTTCCATCGACGGTCCGTTCCGCCCGATAAAATTCCTCTTATAAGTACCTGGGCCCAAACTTCCCAAGGGCGTCCCCAAGGGTAAACGGAAATACAACGGAACAGATATGGCTCACAACTTGTCAACAAAGCAATAACTTATTTTACACCCGGGATACATAGAAATATAATTAAAATATGATATCCCAAAGGTGTCAAAAATCATTTCGGGACAGGTACAACTGGCAATATCATAGAATGCAATATTTTTGAAAATACTTGGCTTATATATATGGAAAACATTTTCCGAAAGATTTGATGGCATAAATTTAATAGGGTAGGCTATACGATAATATTTATATCATATAGTTCAAAGCCCCAGAAAGGAATTGACAAAGCACTCACCTAAGGAGTTTATCAAGTTTATAGACTTGAATTGACTAGATCGACTTGGTACCCTCCTTTTTAAACGTGTTTGAGGAAATAAGGAGATATATAGAAGGCTAATCGGTATATATATGTGAAAAAGAAGGGTTTATTGATACATATATGTGTATGGAAGATATGCTATAAAAATAGAGTGTTTTGTGGGTTGAGAATGGAGTGAGTGTGGGGGTGGGTGGTTTAGGCGGGGATTTTTGAGTGTTTGTAGAAAAATGAAGACAATGGCCCCTTTTTATAGAGTTTAGGGGAAGAAATAGGATTTTTATATTATAAGGTCAATTTATAATAAATGCATAGAGGATAAGATATGATAGGATAAGATAGAGTAAGATAAGATAGGATAGGATAAGATAGGATAAGATAAGATAAGATAAGATAGGATAGGATAGGATAGGATAGGATAGGATAGGATAAGATAGGATAGGATAGGATAGGATAGGATAGGATAAGATAGGATAGGATAGGATAGGATAGGATAAGATAAGATAAGATAAGATAAGATAAGATAAGATAGGATAGGATAGGATAAGATAAGATAAGATAGGATAAGATAGGATAAGATAAGATAAGATAGGATAGGATAAGATAGGATAGGATAGGATAAGATAGGATAAGATAGGATAGGATAGGATAAGATAGGATAAGATAGGATAGGATAAGATAAGATAAGATAAGATAGGATAGGATAGGATAGGATAAGATAAGATAGGATATGATAAGATAGGATAGGATAAGATAACGTAAGATAAGATAAGATAGGATAGGATAAGATAAGATAGGATAGGATAAGATAAGATAAGATAAGATAGGATAGGATCAGATAAGATAGGATAAGATATTTTTGTAGTTATCCAATTTGTTATGCCTATCAAGAATCTTATCAAGATCGTAGCATTTAAGAACATTTATAGGAGAAAATGACAATAGGTAAGAGAAAATGACCATTTTGGATAAGTATATGTATATTATGATAAAACATGACCTTTTATATAATATATACATATAAATTCGAAATTACATGTATACATATGTATATTTTGAAATATAAATACTTATACATAAGGCTTTTAAATAAGTAATAAGTTGTAATTCTTGAAAATACTAGGAAGTACCGGGTCATTATAGATCTATATATATAATTTCAATGTATAAAATTGGGATGTCACAGTGCTCCTACAAACGACCCTTCTCCAGTTGGCATCCTGCAACAGGCACTTATAAAGATGGCCTTCTTCTGGTTGTCCATCATGCGGGAGGCACTCCTGAAACCATAATCAAAGCTCTAGCGTTCTTACCCCCAGAGGACTCCATCCTAGTGGTGGTGGGAACAAAGGGATGTCACTTCTTTGAGAAGGGATGTTAGAGGTGATACCCTCTGGATAAAAGAGGCATGCCTTCCTGTGGACATGGGTGTATTGCTGCTAACTATCACAACGTTCAATTAGTTGAAATGCATGGGAACTTACTAACGCCTTAATTCCGTTTACCCACTGATGACGCCAATAATGCTTGTGGTTTTTTTTAGCACCTTGAATTTGTAACGTGAGATATAAGTCTCATCACCTCGCATGAGAATGATCAACTTCAGGGGAGAAAACCTGCAAAAAGCAATAGTTAACACTCTATTGAATTGTGTGAAAAGTCATAAAGGATGCAATAGAGTGTAAGAGAGTGCCATAGAGTGTGAGAATTTGCAACTTTCACCTTCCGAGTCCCTAAGCCTTATATAGAGCCATAATGATAGCTGTCACCCTGGATTCTTTCTTGAATTTTGGAGATTTCGGCGATTTGTTGAGATTTTGGTGTGATATGGTTGTTAGGTCCTATAAATCAGGCCTTCACATTTGTCACATGGCCATTGACTTGGTCTACCCTTATTTCTCTACTCTAGGGTAGTCTACGGGTTCTGTCATGTCTTAAAAATAAGTTTTTCTGGTGCCTGGGCTTCACAACAGTTTGTCGGCCTTAGAAGTTCCTTCGTCGGCCTGGCCTTCGGATAGTTGTAGGCCCTAAGAGTTTCTTTTGGGGCTTAGACTTCAAGAAGGAGTCCTTCTCGGGTGATCTTTCAGACTATATTTTCTCCTCATACGTTATTAAGCCATGACGAAGGTAAAAATAGGATGTATCATCACATATGTATGTACATGTGCATGTGTATATATATTTGTGTGCATTTGTGTGTGCGCCTTAATGTGTATCTACAATATATATATATATGTATATATATACTTTTCTCTATGTATATCTATGTGCGTATATATATGTATATATATTTCTCTGTCTCTCTCTCTCTCTCTCTATGTATGTATATATGTGTACTAAAAGAAAATTTAGTTTTAGAGACTATGTTATTAAAACCACATCTATACATCAGGTGCTTGACTATGGCCAAAACTAGGGTTCTTTCCAATATAAACTATCCATGCATTTCGCCAAATTCTCTAATAAAACTTGTTCCCTCACCTGAGCGGCATCACCACACACTTCAACCATTTCAATGCATCAAAAGAACTCTTAGAAATAGGATTGTTGCCTCTTGCCATGCTAACTAGCATGTTCTCTACCATAGTCCTCGTAAACAAAGCCAAAAATGTAACATTCTAACTATGCAATTATTAAATTCTAAAATTAAATTGATAATATGTTATTTTTACATAGTGTTAGGCTACAATTGTGCTTATTTTGATTAACTTTGAATTTTAAATTAGTTGAATTTCACAAAACTGTTAATTTTTACTTGTCATAGGTGGAAATTGATGAAAAAGAGCTAAAAATGGTAATAAGTGCAGATGATTGTCATATAAGGAATTCAGAAGGGTAAAACATGGAAACAATCATGTTCATTGAATAAGGCGTGGTCACGCCATATGGCAAGGAGTCCTACGTGGGAATAGAAGGAAGAAATCATTATGGCAAGATGTCAAACTTGGAAACAAACTCCCTACTTGCCTACGACTCCTAGGATTTTCCAAAGAATTATCCTAGCCCTCTTAGGAATTTGATCAAGGGTTAAAGCCCCATATATAGCTGAATGTATAGCATTGTCTAGACACGAGGGAATTCTAGTTTTTAGCTTTAGTCTTTAATTTTTAGCTTTTATATTTTGATTGTAATTATGGCCATACGTGGCTAAACTTCTTTGTTCAGCTAAGGTGTAATTCAAGCCAACGTTTTCTTCAAGGATTGTGAGATTTAATCAGTTTGCTTGTCTTTTAATTTTATTCAATATTTGTGTATTTTTCTGTGCTTTTTGAGAAAACTCCATCCTTTATTGTTGTTTTGTTAGTTGTGCAATTAGGGTCAATTGTTCAATTAACTTAACTTCATAGTTCTAGTTGAGGAAATCGAATCCGTAATTGTTTAATTGAATCAACACAAGTGGAAAGTAATATAATTCGTTATACTACGGAATATACAAAATCTAGTTTCGGACAACCACATTTGTAGTTCTGTTGGCTATGATTTGGGTCTTTCTAGTTTTTAATGTTGTTAATGGGTTAAATCCCATCGTTCGACTAGGGTTATTCATTAATTAGGAATTATTCATTGCGTTCACATGCCTAGTCTATTATTAAGAAAAGATTAGGTTGGACAAGTTCTTTGAAGGCTATAACCAATCTATTGAATGAATTAAAAGCTATTTTTGAATCAATGATCAATCCAGGAAAATGTTGTGCGAAGAATTACTCTTGATTGAGTCTTTATTCCTATAAATTTGTTTTAAATTTATTTCTTGCCTTTGTTTTATTTTGTTAAGTTTTATTCAAAATCCCCCTCTTTTTACTTTATTTTGTAGTCTTGGTTATCTAGGAATTTATCAATAGTTATTCTCTGTGGGATCGACCCTTCTCACCATATCTACAAGTTAATATTGTAGTTAGAGGAGTATGATTTATTTTTGGTGGATTCGACACCCATCATAAATATTTTCTTTATGGTAAATGGTTAATCATATCATGAGTAAAAAAAGATAAAAAAAAAAAGTAGACAAGATTAGATGTATTAGTTATATAAGAATACGTGTGAACTAGACCCATGAGTGGCCAAGTGAGATGCTTTCTCACTTGGTTCCTCAAATCTAAAACAAAGAATTCAATTGCCGCCAAATGTAATTAAATTCCTATCCATCCTTGGCCCCAAATTAAGTGAGATGTTTTCTCACTTAGTTCATCAAATCTTCTTTATCCATTCGACACATTATCTAGTTTTGTACTCCCCAAAATCTAGTGCATTACAATACAATTTTCAATCCTCAAAATCTTCAACGAATTGCTTCAAGAGATAGGAAGAAAGTAGTTTCACTCCGCCGAACAAAACTGTGGTCAAGTAGGTAACTTTGATCTTCAATAATTCTCCCAATTCTTGTTAGGATTGCTCCAAATTAATTCTTATCTATTCTTCTTGTTTCATATTGCTTATAGAATCATTTAGGTACCTAAAACTCCCTAAGATTTGATCCAGATAAGACTCCGAAGTTGGCTACGTACTAGACATTGAAAACCATGACAATAATCTCGTAAGGAACTAGCCGTTTCTCGGGCTCTTTATCTCACTTGTTAATAATGCAAATTTAGCCTACTTTATGTCCCTAGAAAGTTTGAAGAATATACTTTTAGATGGCACCAAAAGAAAATCTAGAACAGTTTTGTACAGATCTATATAAACTCTCAAAGTTAGCTGTCCAATACTGTTCTGTACAGAAAATTTTCCAGATTTCGAATTTCCTTGAGCAATATTCGAACGTCCATAACTCTCTCATCTTTTATCCGAAATTGATGAAATTTGCATTGTTAGAAAGCCTGTAGAATGAAGTTTTAAGTGGTATGAATTTAAGATCTAAAGCCACTTTTTACAGATCTGAGGAACCTCTTAAAGTTGGTTGCTCGAAACTCATTTTCGAAACTCCAGAATTTCCAGATTTCGATTTTTGAGAAACTATTTTTGAACCTTCATATCTCCTTCAATACTTGGCCAAATTGAGGTATTCTCGAACCTATGAAAAGTTCATGCTTCATACTTCGTACTAAGTCTAGAAACCTTAACATAGGTACTTTACATTCGAAATTTGTGAGAAAAACGAGCTTGAAACTACCTTGTCAAACAACTTCCATTCTTGAAACCAAAACTTCTAAATCTTTGTTTCAAATCTTGAAACCTTCCAAAGTCATCAAAAATCAGTTCTTTAGTAATCTAATTTTGTCTTGAAATGTTCAACTGCAACGCATTTCATCGAAATCAAATAAACCCATTTTAGTTCTAAACCCGGAGTTTAAAACTTCAATTACTCCTAATCCATTTTGAATTTGCCATAATTGATTTGGGGTTTTGATTCAGGGTTTTAATTCCTTGTATCAAGAGCTTTATTTTCATTTACTTTTCGTTAGTCAAGCATCAGTCAACGGCATTGACCGTCGGTCAAGATCGGTTAACGGTTACCGATCAACCCTTCCGGTCAATTTAGCCATTTTCAAAGCTTTGGATGAATTGATCTCAAATCCGAAATCCATTTTCCAATTTGGCATCATCTTGAAGGCCTACTATCGCTTTAAAGCCGAAAATTGATTAATCATATTTGATTAATAATTCTAAAAATACTTTAATTATTATCGTTTGGGATAAATAGACTAATCTTAGTTATAATTGCATAATTTAGAGGACGACCAAGTTGACACATTTGACCCAACTTGATCCACTAACAAACTTAATCGAGTCAAATAACAACCCTAATATTTTTCCTGGTGAGGCATTAAACTATATGTAATAAATAGTCTTGTATACCAACCTAAATGATTTTATGAGATTTATGATTTTTCTAGCCCGTTAGATATATTTGCAACTTAGGATAATATTTTGATATTATATTTTAGTTTCCATTATTTTAATTTATAATTTTTCTTCATAATATGTAAACTTGTACGAATATATGTATTTATTGCATCATTTCAAACTATGAGTTGTATCCGTTCTATTTTCTGTTATGCTTGTCACCCTTGGGGACGCCCTTGAGAAGTTGGGCCTAAGGATTTGCATGAGGAGACAGCTGGATAGAATGGACCGATGGTAGGATCTCTTCTGCACTGTATCATCTATTGGATTCAATTTTATTTGTAGTCAGAGGTTGTTTGTAATAAGATTAGATCGGTGTATTGAACATATTAACCCTAATGATCTTTTGATGATGATTTGAGATCGGCTAACTTTGGGAAGATTTGATCTCTCATAATCTTCTAACTTTGGGAGGATTTGGTCCGCTAATATTGGGAAGAGTTGACTTTGATTCATTACCTTGCCAAGACTGATTTACTTGCCTTCACTCATCAAAGCCGAATAAGGAAGGATCTCCTAGACATTATGCCTTTCCTCTCACTCATCTCTTTCCTTGGTGATAGGCAAATGGTTGTGGCTATAAATAAGTTGTATGCATCACCTGAAGAAGAATCTCATTCACGCTGCTTGCCTCTGCTTGATTTTGAATGAGCGTTGTTGTGTATTGATAAACTAAATAAGTGTACTAAGTTAGTGTGCTAAGGACCTGACACCTTTGTGTTGATACCAGGCCTCTACCAGTTGCACTTTAGTTGTGAGAGTAGTTTGATACTCTGTATCATTGCAATTTGTTTCTCAGTTTGTTATAATCGCATACTAATAAAATACGTTTTACAGGTTTAAAAGCCTAGGATGAAATATACCTAGGTAGTGGATTAAGCTTCGGCCCAACCACTATACATAACTATGTTTTGTCTTAATTATTGTTCTTTTAATATCTATAAGTTGGCATCAAAACCAAGAGCTCATAAAAAGTTTTTTTGGTTTAATCAACCTGAGTAAAAAGATGCAATGGGTTTGTTAAACACTAACATGTATACAGAGGGACTTTCACATACCAGGCCTACACTACTTGATGGAACAAATTATGCCGCATCCTTAGTAAAGTGCCAGAAATTTTATCTCCATTAATTACAAATTGTGGCGCATCCTTAGTAAAGGGCCAGAAATTCCCATGAAGGGAAAAGGAAAAAAGAAAATCCCTAAGGTGGAAGATGATTTCACGGAAGAGGATGAAAAGATTCTCTCTTTAAATGCAAAAGCTAAATATATACTTTCTTGTGCTCTTAATATTGAAGAATATAATAGAGTAAGTACTTGTGAATCAGCAAAGGACGTGTGGGATATGCTACAAGTAACCTATGAAGGGACATCTTACGTTAAAAATAAAAGGGTGGCTCTTCTCACCCGAAAATTTAAGATGTTCCAGATGAACCCAGGTGAAAGCATAAACTGTCACGACCCGGAAAAATACCCTTTTATTTATAAAATAAAATTGGATAGAAACGCGCAACGGTAATATTTTCATAGTTGTATAAATAATTATTTTCACATATAATTTGTACAAAATACAAAAGTCACAATTTTCAAAAGAATAGAAAAGTAACTATATCGTGTAAAAAGCTTCCAAATGCTTCCGCTGCGCCACTCTGATCCGCTATCTCATTTCTGTCTAAAAAGTATTGGAAAGGAGGAGTCAACGCGACGGTTGAGTAGAAATATCATTCAACCCCATAAGGTGCGTGTGTGTTTGAATAGGTGCACGTAGACACATAATTTCACATAATACTATAATGAAAATGAAAGCATAAAATATCTAAAACTTACAAGATACTTAAATTCCTACTTTACTCATGAAATTAAACAATACTCCTACCTTGAAATGTTTTTAGGGAAAAAGAGAGGATATAGAAGGCTTTATAGGTATATATGGATGAAAATAGAAGGGCTTGTGTGTACATATATGTGGGTGGAAGATAGGCTATACATAAGAAGTGTTTTGGGTGTTGAGAGTAGAGTAAGTGAGGGGGTGTGTTTTTAGGCGGGATTTGTGTGTTTGTGGAAGAAAATAGAGAGAGTATAGTGTGTGTATGTGTGAGGACGTTTTTGGGGATGGGGAAGTGTGTGGGAGGTCCTATTTATAGTGGAGAATGAGGGTAGAAGGCAAGACTTGGGGACCAAGGTTTAATAAATGCAAATCTTTCCATTTAATGCAAATCTCCCAACTAGGCATAGAATTAAATGCCAAATTAAATGAAATCTTCCACCTCCCTCCTCTATTCTAGCCTTGGTGTAACCCTAATCCATGAGTCATGAATCTAGATGAATGGAAGACCACACAAATGCACAATTTCTAGAAGAAATTCATCTTATATTAGTGTAGGATATTTTAATAAAATATTAACACAAAATCAAATAAAATCAAATAAAATCTAATAAAATCTGATTTTGATTGTCCTCATCTTATAAAATCTGAAATCATATCTTTATTTTATTAAAAATTCGAATTTGTATTTATTTATTTTGTAAAAACTGAAAATTAGGGTTTTAGGGCATAAATTAGGGTTTTTGGGCATAAAATCCGAAAATTCATAATTAATTTAGAAAAATTCCAAAATTATGAAATTTAATGTTTATAAATCTGAAATTATATGTATATTTTCCAGAAATTAAAAATGTTTTAGTTATATTTTCGAAAATTGCAATTTAGGGCATAGAAAGTTCGAAAATTGACACTTTACCGTTCAAATTGTAAGTTAATCGCAAAAGCAGACGAAAATTTGAAAACAACAAGTAATAATAACATTTACAAGAAGAAAAAGATTTTAAATCAATTATTTAAATATTACAGATTACCGGGTCGTCACATCCTCCCCTCCTTAAAAGAATTTCGTCCTCGAAATTCAACTTTATTTTGTAAAAGAGTTGAGGGTATTTTTCCAAAAATATGCTTTCACAAAAGAGTTTAGAACCCAAAATATATTCCAATCAAATACAAAATTCAATAGATACACTAGAAGTTTTGTAGCAAAAGTCACACATACCAATACCATCTGCCAGGCGTCGGGACTCTAGAGGTGGCTCCTGTGGGCTCAAGAGGCGACTCCCGCACACGTAGCACTTTGCCCCGCAGGCTCAAAACATTCAAGAAGTAGTACTTGGCCTCATGGGCTCAAGACTTTCAAGACATATAGTACTTGGCCTCGTGGGCTCAAGACTTTCAATACATAGCACTTGGCCTCGTGGGCTCAAGACGTAACATTTGCTCTGCGGGCTCAAGCGGTGGCTCCCGTATGCGTAGCACTTTGCCCCACAGAGCACTTAGCTCCCAGTATTCCGGCTGGCAAGCGGCTCTGATACCATTTGTCACGACCCGGAAAAATACCCTTTTATTTATAAAATAAAATTGGATAGAAACGCGCAACGGTAATATTTTCATAGTTGTATAAATAATTATTTTCACATATAATTTGTACAAAATACAAAAGTCACAATTTTCAAAAGAATAGAAAAGTAACTATATCGTGTAAAAAGCTTCCAAATGCTTCCGCTGCGCCACTCTGATCCGCTATCTCATTTCTGTCTAAAAAGTATTGGAAAGGAGGAGTCAACGCGACGGTTGAGTAGAAATATCATTCAACCCCATAAGGTGCGTGTGTGTTTGAATAGGTGCACGTAGACACATAATTTCACATAATACTATAATGAAAATGAAAGCATAAAATATCTAAAACTTACAAGATACTTAAATTCCTACTTTACTCATGAAATTAAACAATACTCCTACCTTGAAATGTTTTTAGGGAAAAAGAGAGGATATAGAAGGCTTTATAGGTATATATGGATGAAAATAGAAGGGCTTGTGTGTACATATATGTGGGTGGAAGATAGGCTATACATAAGAAGTGTTTTGGGTGTTGAGAGTAGAGTAAGTGAGGGGGTGTGTTTTTAGGCGGGATTTGTGTGTTTGTGGAAGAAAATAGAGAGAGTATAGTGTGTGTATGTGTGAGGACGTTTTTGGGGATGGGGAAGTGTGTGGGAGGTCCTATTTATAGTGGAGAATGAGGGTAGAAGGCAAGACTTGGGGACCAAGGTTTAATAAATGCAAATCTTTCCATTTAATGCAAATCTCCCAACTAGGCATAGAATTAAATGCCAAATTAAATGAAATCTTCCACCTCCCTCCTCTATTCTAGCCTTGGTGTAACCCTAATCCATGAGTCATGAATCTAGATGAATGGAAGACCACACAAATGCACAATTTCTAGAAGAAATTCATCTTATATTAGTGTAGGATATTTTAATAAAATATTAACACAAAATCAAATAAAATCAAATAAAATCTAATAAAATCTGATTTTGATTGTCCTCATCTTATAAAATCTGAAATCATATCTTTATTTTATTAAAAATTCGAATTTGTATTTATTTATTTTGTAAAAACTGAAAATTAGGGTTTTAGGGCATAAATTAGGGTTTTTGGGCATAAAATCCGAAAATTCATAATTAATTTAGAAAAATTCCAAAATTATGAAATTTAATGTTTATAAATCTGAAATTATATGTATATTTTCCAGAAATTAAAAATGTTTTAGTTATATTTTCGAAAATTGCAATTTAGGGCATAGAAAGTTCGAAAATTGACACTTTACCGTTCAAATTGTAAGTTAATCGCAAAAGCAGACGAAAATTTGAAAACAACAAGTAATAATAACATTTACAAGAAGAAAAAGATTTTAAATCAATTATTTAAATATTACAGATTACCGGGTCGTCACATAAACCATATGTATACTCGATTCATACAAATTGTAAACCAAATGTTTGCTTTAGGAAAGGGAGCAACAGAGGAAGAATAAGTTCGAAAAATCCTCAGATCACTCCCAAGAGAGTGGAATCCTAAAACCACAACTATTTTTGAGGCCAAAGATATTGATAGAATGACTATGACTCAACTTATCGGCTCACGCACATCATATGAAATGACACTAATTTCACAAGAGAATCAAGAAAAAAAACGTGACTTGGCATTTAATGTCGAAAAAGAACCAACCCTAGATAACCTAACTGAAAAAGACATTTCTCCACTGCAAAACACAAATTCCAAAAGGATCCTAGAGGTAATTATAGAAAACCAAATCTAGACGAACCTACCAGGTGTCATGAATATGGTGAACCAGGGATGATCGCTATCAACATTCAAGAAACATGTCAAATCAATGGGATGAGCGTCATCATCAACCTAGATCCATGACAGCAACATGGGATGACCCGGAACCAGAGCTCTTTGAAAACGAAGAAGATGGTGTAGATGTTAGCTTCATGGCAAGTTAGTTAAACTCAAATCCTTCTTCTCCGAGATATTATTCTGAAAACGAAGATCATGAAATACATGAACTATTAAATAACAATCAAGAAAAAATTGAGAAATTATTTGCTAGAAATAAAGCTCTTGAAGGAAATCTTATAAAAATCTTGAAAGAAAAACATGACATTGAAGAAAGACTACGAGATTTGTCAGAACTTTTCGAAAATGAAAAGGATATACTTTTGAAAGAAAATGAAGTCCTCACTGAGGAAAATTCTCGCTTGGAAGAAGAAATAACTGTGACGCCCTGAAACCTCTAGTTAATCATGCAACATCTAACATACAACCATTTTCTTTAAAACATGATAGCATAAAATGTAATGAAACCAAACATACGTACTAATATTCCAAAAGAGAGGTTTACATCATTCTTTTATTACATGTACACAAGCTTGACTTTCAAGTTTCTAGCATAACCTATATACATAATTAACTAAACGCCTTGAAGCATCCGCCTACATTCTCCTCGTACCTATCCTCCGGTGTTTCAATTCCGGCTAAAACATAATAAACAAAACAATATCAACATATACACATGTTGAGTAGAAATTCACATAGAACATGAGGTGTTCGTGTGAAATTGCATATTGTCATAAAAGCATTTAAAACCATATAATTTCAGCTTTGATAAATCATATAAATTTCAGCTTTCACAAAAGTATCACATTCCAACACATTTTTACCGTTTTCCACCTCGACGGGCGGCTATCTTATCTCGCCGCGTCGTAATTTAATTCTAACCGATACTCCTATCCCAACCTAAACACACCGGTGGTCATATCCTGGGCATATGCCGAAATCCTATGACCCACTTCAGTACATGAACACTCCGTTCACGCAAGGTGGGATTAGGCAACGATGGAGAGTCGAGAACCTTTTAAGACCGGCAAGCCCTTTGCCGCCCGGCCGAACTCGACTACATCCATGCCTATCATATTGGGCCCTTATACACATAATTCCACACATTTTAATCACAAGTTCATCACAATACAAACTTTTCAGCTCAAATTCAACATAGAGTACCAAATTTTCCAGTTTTGCGAAATCGGCATTTACAACATCGAACTGAAATTTCTAACCTTCACACTATTAAAATTCTAGCTTAAAACCTACTGGAAATTGACACATATATTCCCAAGGTTGTAAAATAGACTTTTATTTAATAAAATTTCGGATTTTCAGTTTACGAGACCTGAAATTTTCAGACTGCGACGCGAAACGTTTTAGCGCGCAACTTCTGAAATTTCCAGCTTTCGTAAACCAAACTTCCAGCTTTGGAAAACCTGTAAATCCAGATTATTTTACACTGAATTTATAGTTTAAAAACCAAGTTTTCAGTTGGGAATTTTCTGATTCTTCCAGCTTTACAAAAATTGAAATTTTCAGCTTCAAAACAATAGTTTCTGTATGAACATTAATTTCCAGCATGTGCACACTTTGAAATTTCAGCTTTAACAACTTAAAATCCTAGCTCCTAGCACATATATAAGACTCCAACAAGGTATAAAACATGATAACCTAGCATAATAGCAACAATTTCAGCATGGCTTATTCAAAAATGTAACCAAACATGCTCATAGAAAGTTCATAACCATCATAAACACATATATGACCAACACATCTTGAAAACCCTTAGACCCAAGATGGAAACCAACTTGTGGTGACCTCCTAGGCCTTATAGGGGAGATAACATGCTAAGAGATTAAGAAAAACCTAACCCTAGCTCATGCCATAGGCAAATTTCTACCTTGATATGTCTTTCTTTCTTTCTTTGTAGGGTTTGAAGTAGGAAGAGTGTTTGAAGGTGTGAGAGGGTTTCAAGACTTGAAGGATATGAGGAAAATTGAATGAAAACAAGAGGAATGAAGTGTGTGTGTGTGTGTGGCCGGATTTTAGGGTGTGTGAGTGGTGGTTTTGGTATTTTTCCAAGTAATATTACTTATATACTAATAACAAGACATAGTATTAAAATAGCATTAAGTCCTTTTCTAATTATTACCCTAATTGGCCAAGTATTGGGTCTGAGTAGCTTAAGTGTTGCTCTACTTTAACCATGGCCAACCATGTATTCATAGCTCTAGAAGGTGTATGCCAAGTGTATTTATACATTGTATTTGGCAAGCTTGGTGGATAAGACTCAATACTAGCCTAGTATTTAATATTTTCTATTTTCTCTCCCAAAAGACCTTCAAAATTCGTCCCCCTCCCTTAAAATATCTGAAAACATAATTTATTTCTTGTATATTATATAAAATTATTTATATTAGGGAAGAAGATACTATATTAGGGAAGAAAATACTATGTAGGGGTAGAAAATGCAATTTACCTATACTTTAGGGGGTTTTTTGCGAAAGGTAGAAAAGTTACAAATAAATCTACTAAGACTAAGTATATATGCTTATATAAACCATATATATATATATGTATCCATGTATTTCTTGGATTTTATAGTTGTATGGCGATTAACTAAAACGAGAATCAATCCTACACGTGTACATGTTGCACTTAAAACGGACATGTACCCTAAAGTATGAAAATAATGAATACTCATACATAGAATCATGTAAATTGTACACATTTAGGTATAGCCACACACACACACACACACACAGATATATATATAGATATATAAGAGAAAAGAGAATTCGGGTCCTTACAATAACTAAGATTAAATGTAGAAGAAGACATCCTTCAAGAAATAATAGAAACAAAATATGCTATAATTGTGACATCCCGATTTTTGGTCTAACAACGATATGAACCAGTTCTTATAATATACGCATATGCTTACTAATAATTCATGTTTTGTATGATCCCTCTTTTATATGTGGATTATGTGACGTGATATGTATATGATTTTCCAAATTTTAAACGAATTTGAAATTCTAACACAATTTTCGAAATCCTATGTCCTAAATTTGCAATTTTTGAAAATATAACTAAAACATTTCTAATTTCTGGGAAATATATATATAATTTCAGATTTGTAAAGATCAAATTTCATTATTTTGGAATTTTTCTAAATTATTTATGAATTTTCGAATTTTAGGCCTTAAAACCCTAATTTTATGCCCTAAAACCCTAATTTTTGATTTTTACAAACATAAATAAATAAAATTCATAATTTTAATTAAATAAATATATGATTTCATATTTTATAATATTAGGCCAATAAATATCAGATTTTATTTGATTTTATTCATATTTTATTAAAATATCTCATCTTATCCTATCCTATCTTATCTTATCTTATCTTATCTTATCTTATCCTATCTTATCTTATCCTATCCTATCTTATTTTATCTTATCTTATCCTATCCTATCTTATCTTATCTTATCTTATCTTATCTTATCTTATCCTATAAATTGACCTTATATTATAAAAATCCTATTTCTTGCCCTAGACTCTATAAATAGGGGCCATTGTCTTCATTCTTCCCCACACACCCAAAAACATCCCGCCTAAAATCCCACACCCACACTTACTCCACTCTCAACACACAAAACACTTCCTATTTATAGCATATCTTCCCCACCTATATATACATCAATAAAACCTTCTTTTTTTATACATATATACCTATTAGCCTTTCATATACTCCCTTATTTCCCTCAAACACTCTTGAAGGAGGAAGTCAAGTTGATCTAGGTGAAACAAATCTATAAACTTGATAAACTCCTATGGTGAGTGCCGTTTATTTTCTTGCTGGGGCATTGAACTATATGTAGTAAATATCTTCGTAAGGCCTACTCTGTCTGATTTATGTTATCCAAATCTTTTGGAGTTATATCTTACTCTCTACGTTTTGAAAAAAGTACTTTTTCCAAGTTACAAGTCAAGTTATATCTGAAAATATTGTCTTTTCTGATATTGTCAGTTGTATCTGTCTCGAAAATGATTTTTGACACCTTTGGAAATCATATTTTAATTATATTTCTATGTATCCCGGGTGTAAAAATGGTTATTGCTTTGTTGACAAGTTGTGAGCCATATATGTCCTATTATATCCGTTTACCCTTGGGGACGCCCTTGGGAAGTTTGCGCCCGGGTACTTATAAAAGGAATTTTATCGGACGGAACGGACCGTCGATAGAACCTTTTATATGATACCATTCCGTGAAACCAATTTCTACGTACAGTCAGAGGATGACTGTAGCAGGGATTGGAGCGATGTATTGCACGAACGCGTGATACATCTCCGTCTTGTTTATTGTCGAGGTGGCTTTTCGACAAGGGAGGCATAAGGGTTTCTATTATGATTTATCTGTTTTGGGTAGTTATAAGGTTGGAGACTCTGTCTTGGGCTCACTGTCAGTATTACTCAGTTCAGTTATTATTATCAAGTTACACTTCACACTACGTGCACTTTATTATGATTTAATCAGTTTTGAGTCTCATTTTCAGTCAAATATATATATCTATATGTATGTGGCCTCACTAAGTCATTTGGACTTAACCCCTTATTTCTTTCTGTTCATTGCCTAAGAATTAGAATAATCGGCGTGCAAAGGATGGTTGTCGCTCCTCCAGTTGTTTATATTAAACTTCATTTCACTTTGTCTTGCTATATAATCCATAGTTTGCTACTTGATGCCACTAGTTGGCTATTTTGATGTTGTACTCGATTGTGCTACTTGGTTGTAATAAACATAGGTATATATATTATCCATGTTGCATCTTTTACTCTGCATCCACTGCGTATTGTTAAGTTAGGCATTCGTACTGGGTATGAATTACAAAATTTGTGCTTAGTGCGATCGTCGGTGGTCTCCAACCATATAGGAAGATTCTAGCGGGAGGGGTGCCACAATAATTGTGGTAGATGGGGACATATACAATACAATTGTTTTGAAATCCTGGCACCCAAAACGTTTTTAAAGTGGGTTCCAAAAGGCACCATAACTAACCCCAAAGGACTCGGCAATACCAAGGTACCTAAAATTAATTAATTGTTACTGCTGTTGTCTTCCAGAGCATTATGGAATAGTAAGTGGGTATTAGACAGCCGACTGCTCGAGACATATGACGGGTAATAAGGAGAACTTTACCCATTTGGAAGACTGCGATGGTAGAAGTGTGATATTTGTAGACAATACCAGATGTAGCATCATAGGTATGGGCACTGTTGGTACCACCAATGGGACATGCATCGAAAAGGTGTGGTTGATAAGTGGTCTGAAACACAATCTTCTAAGTATCAGCCAATTGTGATGACAACGGGTAATGACATTAAATTTTCTCCCAACTATTGTTACATTCTTAAAAATGGTCAAGAGATTCTAACTGGAAAATGAGAAAAAAATATTTATTGTCTTCACCTAAAAGATATCTCTGATCAAAAGATAGAATGCTTAGCTGATATTGATGATTCTAGCTGGCTATGGTACAAAGACTTGGACACATTAACTCTGATCTTTTATCTCACATCTCGTCACACGAACTAGTGAAAGGTCTTCCTAAAACAAAACTCTCTAAAGATAGAGTCTGCGATGCATGCGCTAAAGGCAAACAAAAAAGAATCTCTTTCAAAAGCAAAAATACTATAGCACTTCCAATCCTTTGAAGACACAATCCTTAGGTGGAAAAAAGTATATTTTTGTTATAGTTGATGATTATACACGATTTACAAGGGTATTCTTTTTAGCTCACAAGAATGACGCTCTTAAAGTTTTCATTCCTCTCACAAAATGTCTTCAAAATGAAAAAGGACAGGATATCAAAAGCATTCTCAGTGATCATGGTATGAAATTTGATAAACCAAATTTTTTTATATTTTGATACAAAATGGCTACAATCATGAGTTCTCTGTGCCCAAAACACTTCAGCAAAATGGGTTAGTGGAACGCAAAATAGAATTCTTCAAGAAATGGCTCGAACTATGACACATGAGTGTAATGTACCCATGCATTTGTGGGCTGAAGCTGTCAATACCGCATGTTACATTTCAAATCGAGTATTCATAAGGCCTCTTTTACAAAAAACCCCTTATGAACTTTGGGTTGGTAGACCTCCAAATGTTTCTTATTTTAAAATTTTTGGGTGCAGCAAATGCTTTATTCTAAATGATAGGGATCATTTAAGTAAATTCAAACTTAAAAAACCAAACGGTGATTGGAACTAAGTGGGTATTCCACAATAAATTGAATGAAAACAGGCATGCAACTAGGAACAAGGCTCGCCTTGTTGCTAAAGGATACTGTTAACAAGTGGCATATATTTT
This sequence comes from Petrea volubilis, assembly GCA_026212405.1. Lineage (NCBI taxonomy): Eukaryota > Viridiplantae > Streptophyta > Magnoliopsida > Lamiales > Verbenaceae > Petrea > Petrea volubilis. The sequence goes on along the minus strand of CM047871.1, from coordinate 14,479,507 downwards.
GATGAAACCTACGCCCCTGTCACAGGGTTGGAATCTATTCGCATGTTGCTAGCATTTACATGTTTTAAAAAATTCTCCTCTTTTCAAATGGATGTCAAAAGTGCTTTTTTAAATTGTTCCATTAGGGAAAATGTTTTTGTTGAACAACCTCCTGGTTTCATAAATAATGAGTTTCCCAAACACATTTTGAAACTAACAAAAGCTCTCTATGGTCTAAAACAAGCACCCCGTGCTTGGTATAAAAGACTAAGTCTATATCTAATTTCAAACGATTTCACAGTAGGATCAACTGATCCTACTTCATTTATAAAAAACCAGAACCAAGACATCTTACTGATACAAATTTATGTCGATGATATAATTTTTGGCAGCACTGACATACTTCTCTGCCAAGATTTCTCTAAATATATAGAACAGGAATTCGAGATGAGTATGATGGGAGAACTCATGTACTTTCTTGGACTCCAAATTAGGCAATTAGAAAATGGTATATTCTTATGTCAAGAGAAATACTTGAACAGTGTGCTCAAGAAATATCACATGGAATCTTGTAATCACATGTCCACACCTGTGTGTACCTCTACAAAGCTAGACAAGGATGAAGCAGGTAAATCGGTTGATGAAAAACTTTATAGGCGTATGATTGGTAGTCTGCTCAACCTTACTGCTAGTCACCCTGATATACTCTATGCAATAGCAATCTGTACATGATTCTAGTCATGCCCGAAGGAATCTCACCTAACAACGGCAAAACGAATTCTTCGTTATTTAAAAGGGATAGCCAGACATGGAATTTGATAGCCGGTTTCAAATCATTTTGATATGGTTGGTTTTTTAGATGCTGACTATGTAGGCTGCAAGATTGATAGAAAAACCACCATAGGGACATGCCAATACCTCGGGACATGTCTTGTCAGTTGGTCTTATAAAAAATAAAGTGTCGTGGCACTATCAACCACTGAAGCTGAATATATGGCACTAGGAAGCTGCTAGCACCCAAGTACTATAGATGAAGCAAACACTCAAGGACTTTGGACAAAATTATGACACCGTATCACTTTACTGTGACTAGTACTAGTGCAATTAGCATATCAAAGAATCTAGTCTTTCACTCTCGCACTAAGCATATAGACATACGTCATCATTTATTGCTAGACCATGTTCAGAAAGATAATATACAGTTTCACCATATCGATACAAATGAGCAAGTCACTGACATTTTCACGAAACCTCTTTTCGAGGAAAGATTTTCCTCTCTAAAAGAAAATGTGCTCATTTGCATTATTTAATTTTAGTTTTTAATATTATAAATATATATGTAATAATGACAATAATAATAATAATAAATAAATAAATACATATATATGTATACATACTTACATATTTCCTACCTTATTGTCACATACATATCCGTATTGTATATGTCTTATATTAACTAAGTTTTTACCCTATTAACTATATTTCTATATATATTTTTTAGATTTTTGCTCTCTATACATACATAATGTATCCTATTAACTATTCTAGTCTGTTGACTTTCCATCTTCTACATATACTTGTGTACTTAGTATACATAGTATTTGTATATATCACTCATAATTAGCTAATTATATATATTTATTTACCACCTATATACATATATACATATATCAAAATTTGCACTAAAACCCTAAATACCCCAGCCGCTGGTTCTCTCTCTCTCTCTCTCTCTCTCTTCTTCTTCTCTCTTATTCTTCTTCTCCACTGTGTCTCTCTCTCTCTTTCTTTCTCCTTCATTCATGTCCCATTCCCCTCTCTCTCCCCTAGCCATGGTTCGCACGAAAAAACATATGCTTAGCCACACAAATTGCCCCTTCACCTACCATCGTCCTCGCGTCTCTGATAGTCGACGTTTAAGAAATTTCGATGCCCATCGCCTCTCTTCCACCAGATCCATACATATCCATACTTCAATTGGCATGGACTTCCTCAAGCACTCAAGAATTCTAACGAAGAAGACTCCAGCCACTCTTCCCCATAAGATTTAGCCATTCAATTCAATGGAGAAGGACCATCTATAAAAGGGCATTCTAGCAGAGACATCTCCGACACTGAAAAGAAGACCGACGGGCAGTGATCCAAGCAAGCCAAGCGACAAAAGACAACACTAAGCTCCTTTACTTGTGAGTTCAAGTTCTCGAACGATAAGGCACATTGTCGATTCAAGAGACTCGCCAAGTGTAAATTGAATCAGAGGAGGGCGATTCTGTTCGGAGATCTACACAATGTACCTACTATCAACTATATTAAATCCGTACACTGGGATTACATGATAGGCTCGATCTCCTTGCTTATCCAACCTTGGTAAAATTATTCTATGCTAATGCCGCTTTTTATTCCCCAATGATGATATTTCTGTGAAAACTTATGTTTTGGGTAATCACTTTGAGTTAACTATTGAGAAAGTTAATCGCTACTTAAATCTCCCAAATGATGGTTTCAAATACTTTGGGATTGGGTCTTGGTGTAAAAACCCTGTTTTTGATCACACTGACATGATTAAAATCTTTTAGGATAGGGTGGAGAAACCTCTGGACGGTGGTATTGGTTTGAAAGAATTGCCATTTGATCTATTTTTCCTACATAAACTCATATATCTCTCATTGCATTTCCGCCTCCACTAAAAGTGGAGGTCATTCAACAAATATGAACACCATGACATGCTTCTTACTTTACATGGTTGTAAAAGGGGTTCGAGTAAATTTAGCTATGTCATTTTGAAATACATGGAACATTGTCATCCTTGAGGAAATAAATCTGCCTTATTCAATGTTACTCACCTATTCTTTATGAAAGAAGGGGTTTTTCTATCTGAAGATATGAAAGAACCCAAAAGCGATAGGAAAGTTATCAATATGGCAAGCCTTCATAGAATGCTTATCCACTTCTCTGAGGATAAAGGATGGCACAAACAGAAAAACAATTCCTCAAAAGTCTCATCTAAACACAAAGAAGGTGCCACTCGATTGCATTCAATTTGGCCTATTCACCACCCAAGGGATGAGGCACTACTTGCCCTCACAATTGTAATCACCAAGCTTACAGAATTCGTTGAAAAGGTAGCCTCCAAACTCGACACTGTGCAAAATTCTCTCAAGAACTCCAAAGCATCATCTGCATATTTTTTATGATGAAGGGGGAGTACTTGGGGCTGCCATGTTCGTACTGCTGCTTTCACAGCCTTTCTTTTGGTATTTTTAGGGCTGTTGTGTTAGTTCTGCTACTTTCACAGCTTTTCCTTTTGCTGGTACTTGATGGTTAACCTGAATATCTTATTCATTTTGGCAAAAAACTCATATGTTTTGTGTTTGATTGATTCTCATGCACTCTTTGATATGATCCACTACCTCACTCCTGATAACAGTTTTTACATCATACTATTGTTGGTAGTCACGTTAATTAGTTACTCTGGCACACTAAAGATATTTTGTTATGCTTCTATCTGGCACATGTTCTTTTAGAGATGGGGAGCATCATTCCTCACAGGCAAGGGGTAGCATCACTCTATCATCATCAAAAAGGGGGAGATTGTTAGCCCTAAGGATCTTTTGATGATGATTTGAGATCGGCTAACTTTGGAAGATTTGATCTCTCATAATCTTTACCTTTGGGAAGATTTAGTCGGCTAATATTGGAAAGAGTTAACTTTGATTCCTTACCTTCCAAGACTGATTTACTTGCCTTCACTTATCAAAGCCTGAAGAAGGAAGGATCTCCTAGACATTAATGCCTTACCTTGGCAAGACTGATTTACTTGCCTTTCACTCATCAAAGCCGAAGAAGGAAAGATATCTTGCCTTGGTGATAGGCAAATGGTTGTGGCTATAAATAAGTTGCATGCATCACCCGAAGAAGAATCTCATTCACGCTGCTTGCCTCTGCTTGATTTTGAATGAGCGTTGTTGTGTATTGATAAACTAAATAAGTTTACTAAGTTAGTGTGCTAAGGACCAGATACCTCTAGTATTGGTACCAGGCCTCTGACTAGTTGCACTTTAGTTGTGAGGGTAGTTTGATACTCTGTATCGTTCCAATTTGTTTCTCAGTTTGTTATAATCGCATAATAATAAAATACGTTTTACAGGTTTAAAAGCCTAGAGTGAAATACACCTAGGTAGTGGATTAAGCTTTGGCCCAACCACTATAAATAACTGTGTTTTGTTTTCATTATTGTTCTTTTAATATCTATCTGCATAAACACGTAGTACACCTTCCGTCAGTTCTGATTGAGGAAACTCGGTGACAAGGGAGACATAAAGATTTCTATTATGGTTTGTCCGTTTGGGTTATCATTAGGTTGGAGACCTATTAGTCAACTTAGCTCACCATTGTATGCTTTTGAAATTCATTTATGATATGATTATTTAAATATTTTCTCTACCTGTTTGGAAAAATCATTCATCATAAGACATTTTCAGTTTTTGTTCAAAACATCACAAGTCCTGTTGCGTACAAAAATCATGTATCTATTTTAATATGCTTTTATTGTTGATTTATGTTGTATATATATATATATATATAAATATATGTAACTGGTGTTACTAAGTCATTTGGAATTACAACCCTATTCTTTCTATTTTTTTACCTCCGACTAGGGCCTACTGGATGGATGAATAGTTTTGTATTCATAGCCATGGACTTATTTTAGTTGTTTGTTGTTGTCTGTGATGTATTGTGGACTTAGACGCCTTGTGTTATTAAGAACTATCTAAGTTTGCTATGTTTGGGTGGAATATTGTATTTCATCATAACAAGTTTACTGTGAATTAGTTTTAATGTTGGTATCTTACGTAACAATGCTTCTGCTGAAAAGAGTGTTAGTGAACATTTAATTTAGAAAGGGGTGGTCGTACTAAGTATTGTCAAGGTACGAATACTTTGTACGGCTACCTAATGACACCCTGATAGTATTAGTTCATTTAAACGAGAGGGGTATTATAACAAAAGATCACAAAAGTATAGACAAACAAACAAATAAATAAATAATACACAAGACTATGGATTTTTTTAGAAAATAAAATTATAAGAGAATATCAAAGAACTACAACCAATTTTATAGCTTACAGTCCTAGTCTCATAGACCACAAAAATGAATTGTTTCCTCCATTATACAGAACTCTAAATGCCTCCTCTAGGCCATATTATACACAATATAATACTTTCATTGCTAGAAATATTATACTATGCACTTACACATAACTTTCAAAAGCAATAAACATCAAATATGTGCATAGCTAGAGAAATCACACAATAAGAAAAGGAAAGAGCAAGTGGGGAATCGTTGCACCATGCATAGATTAATCAAATCTAAATAAAGATTACAATGGTAGATTTCCAAACCTAGGACATGACTATGCTTTTACAATGAATTTCCTCATAACATTACACCTTGCATCATTTGCACGTAAAGAAATATCAAGAATAATGATTTATCATATATCTAAATGACATTGAATAAGTACAAAACCAACCAACAACACAATAGAATGCAAAATTATGCAGCCAAGAAATCGACCTCAGCAACTGTCATGGCACACTTAGACCGCTAGCTCCTACATTTATAGTCACGTAGCTAGAAAGCAACCATATTAGGCATTTAAATGTATTCATGAATCTACTGTGAAAAAGCTTTTCAAAAAAATAGTTTAAGTCACTTTGTTACATTTTTCTGTACAATTGTGATGTTAGTTTGCTTGGCATTTTTAGGGGAAAAAAGTCCAAAATTGACATGGAAGTTAGCCTTTACGGGCCTTTTTGTGGCTTATTTCCAATAGCTTTTGATGGAGCAATCACAATCCAAAGAAATTCCCAAGCATTTGTATGCCCTAAATGCAATTCCCGAGCATATTCGAATGCACCGGTTATGGGGGCACAATGTAGGGAAACAATGATGAAGAGGAGGTTAGGGTGGTGATTGGCAAAAATGTGGTGGAGAATTGGCTGAGAGAGGCAGGCGAGATGGGGAAACTACTGGGTAGACTACCAACTACCATAAAGTTTAAGATTAATAGTCAATAAAAAATAATAATTGTGAGACACTAGTGATTGATTAATGGCCGTGATGAAATATCACCAAATATTGACCGAAATTAATTTTTATGAATAATAGTAGTTGATTTGGGACCTGAATCTTATCATTACGACTGACCAGTAACCCGTAGAAAATAAATCACTAAATATTAATTGGTTAATAACTAATTAGAAAGAAATTAGAAACAAAAATTAAAAAATAATTTATAACTTATCTTAATATAACTAAGAATTTTCAAGCGAAATTGTTTTTAGAAACATATACAACTGTCTTTTTAATTAGGTAAATTTAATTAAAAGTTATTTTACACTTAACAAAAATGAGCTAAATGAAATTTTGGATCGAGTTGATAACATATAACTACAGGGAGGTATATATGTAAATATAGTTTATAATAGAGGAGGAAAATGGATAAACACTTTTCTTAAATTGCGGTATTTTTGTTAATGAGTGTAATATACTTAGATTGAGGGTTGTGTTTGTTATGTTTTATAGTATAGGGAGGTAATTGATACATATAGTATAGGGCTACAAAGTGAAATTAACCTTATAACAAATAAATAAATGCATAGCTAGTTGCTTGGTTGATGTACTATTAATACAAGCATTATATACCTACTCAATTAGGGATGGCAATGGGAACGGGTCAGACCCGGACCCACCTCAGACCCGCCCCGCTTTCGACAAGTTTGGGATATGTAATTGGGTCTGGGACGGGTAACGGGTTTGATTTTTCAGACCCGTACGGGTTTGGGCCGGGTTACAGGTCTACCTACACCCGCCCCGAACCCAACCCGTATAATATATATATATAGTTTTAGGGTTTGTATATATATATATTATATTAATTTTTGTTCTCATGTTTTTTTATTTCAGCCGTAATCTCACTCTTCATTCCCACCCATTTTCAGATTTTCTCACACAATCACACATTCTCTCTCACTCACTCTCCCTACCTCTCCGGCCATCCGTCATCTCTAGCACCGCCGGCCTGCCGTCCGCCACCACGTAAGTTCCCTTTCTCAATTATCACTCTTTGTTACTCCTTGTCTCTCTCTGTCTCTCTCTCTCTCTCTCTCTTCTCTTTCACTGTGACAAGAAACAAGCTCTACAAAGGTCCATTCGCCGCCGTGCAACTCTCTCTTTTTCGACCGACATCACTAACCTTCGTGTATTTTCTCAAAAAAACCCCTTTATTTTTATTTGTTTTTGGAATTTTAAATGTCGTCAATTTAGGGTTAAGTTGGTGATTTGGGTGCATCTTTTCAATGCCCATTGCTGTTAAATTTAATGAAGATGATGGTTATATATATATATATGCTGCCGTTTTATGAAGCCAGACTGTGGAGAAGATCTTCTCAAAGCGGAGGATATAGCAGCAAAATATCGTGGCACTGGAAGTGCTCCAAAGAAACTACTTAGCTGTTTTTGAAGCTAAACAATATCTGGTCAAATTTGAAGAAACTGAAGTTGTGGTTTTGCATTCTTTTTACTTGAATATTTATTTATGGTTCAGATGTATAGTGTGGTGATTTTGGTGTAGAATTAATATTTGTCTTTCATTAGTATGTGTTCATATTAATGTATATATGGATACGTTGTGGAGAAGATTCATTACTGTTATATGTGCTTTGATTTTAAAAATTTTAAATTAAGAGACACAACCTAGCTTTATATTAGTTTTAAATTTTATGTGCTTTGATTTTAAAAATTTTAGTATTATTGTTATATTGATTTTATATTTTTCTTATTTTATTTTTAAGCATTTAATGTCACATACAATAGCTTTATATCACTAGATTTGGTTTTGAATTAATTCTTCCTTCTTCAGGCGGGTCCAAACGGGTCTTACCCAATGGGTCCGGGTTTGGGGCGGGGCGGGGCGGGTCCATGCCTACGCGGGTCTGGGAATGGGTCTAGGAACAAAAATATTTTCGCGGGGCGGGTCTCGGGTTCGTATGGACCCGTCCCAGACCCGGCCCGTTGCCACCCCTATGCTCAATACGTACCTAGATTAATGGGGTGCATACATAATACATAGCCGAACTAGTTAGCACGCCTAACAACTAAAAAGGAATGCGGCTCTTTGTCGATGTATGTATACTTTACTATAAACCACGGTGCCAACTACAGAAGCTATTATTCATATACCCCTTCAAAAAATCCTCACTTGTTTCATCGTTAGCCAAAAAATCCCTAAAGCAATTATCTCTATTTAAGCACCCTAGTGCAACACTGAAATGCATTGCCTCTTAATCTTCTCTTAGTAAATTTTCTTAGTTCAAGCAATGGCAATGGCAATGGCTTCTAGAGCTATGATTGGGTTGATGGCCATTTTATTATTGAGATTGATGGCAACTATGTACAAATGTGATGCTCATTAGCTTAATGAATTTAATGTGGCAAGAAACAAAGTAACAAGAGGTGAAGGCGAGGTTGCAAATTTTAGTTATTAATGCTCACCCTCGTGGATGTCCTAGACATTGTCGTCTTCTACATTCAAGTGAAGAGATGCAAGGATGAGCTGAAGAATGCACTTCGCCACATCCCTATCCACCAAGTGCAATAATTACATTAATCTTGCGGTGTCGGTGGGGAGGGGGGGGGGTATGGACACAACTACCAACGTATCTAAAAATTGTTGAAATATTCAACTTTGTGCCACCGCATTTCTCTCTCTTTTTTTCTTTTGTTGTACCATAATGTTGAAATAAGCCTCAAAAACAATAAAGGAAGAATAAGTGGTGACCTTCGTGTGTTACTTTGTTCTAATAATATGATTCAATTGAAAAACTAAAATTATTAGTCTTACTCTTGGCTTGTGTACCCATGTATTATTAAGTAGCTTTAAAGTATGTCTTCTTAATAAATTAATTATCAGTCATTTAGTTACGATAAATTAATATAAAATGTACAATGATATTTACAATTATTATCTGTCTAGCTTATATTGATAATCAAATCTGAAATTTTAAACTAGGACTAAAATAAATTTCAAATTATTGTAACTATGCTTTATATATCTTAATTGATTATGTCATAAAATTCAAGTAAGTATGGATAAATTATCAAATAATTCTATTCATAATCAATTCACCATAGTAAAGTGATTAAATATATATATAACATTTGAAGTGAATCTCCAACAATTATTTTGAAATACTAAGATCCTCTATCAATATTAAACTTAAATTAATAATAATATCAACTATTAGCATTAAACTCACATTCGTAATAACATTTTAAATTAAAAAGACGAAGAAAAGAAGTAGAAAGGATAAAGAAATAGAAATAGGAAAATGGTAAAAAAACTGAGAAGATAAGAAATAAAATAAAATAAAGAAAAAATTATGAACGATGATAACCACAATTCATTAGATATGAAAGGGGGTAAGTGTCATAACCAAAAAAAAAAAAAAGAAAGGGGGTAAGTGTAAAAATTTGTTTAGGAGGATATTTTTTATAAAAGTTTAAGAATGTAAATAGTGCAAAAATTTGTTTAGGAGGATATTTTTTATAAAAGTAGTAGTTTGAAGGGGGTAAAATATATTTTACCCACATAATTTTGTTCATATGGTAATAGAATTTTAAGGAGGGATCGGCATGCTCCTTTTATGGTTTTTCTAGTTAAACTGTGGAGGTGCTTTATGTAAAGAATCAACAAGAATTTCTTTAGATTTTAGGTGGTGTGCTTATGCAGTTAATCCATGTAACCTTATCTACGGTGGCATGAACTTAGAACATTGGCTATAACAAACTGAACAAAAGGCCATAAATCCTCTTTTGTGGCATATGTATATGTGAGAGACCACCAAAAATTTTTTTTTTTGATCAAATAAGAGAATAGAGACTACTGCGTAAGTATTATATCTTATGCCCATAATATATACAAAATATAACCTGCAACTTCTAGTTGATTTGAAACATTCAAATCACCCCCTAGGGGCAACTTATTCGGTAAAAAATGGGCACTAACACAGAGCCTGCCAAAAAAAGGGTAATCTTGTAACTTCACATAAAAAATAAACAAAACACTAACGAAATCCTAACGGCCGGATTTCATTGCTAGAAGAAAGCTATCTCGGGGGGTTATTGTTATTTTCCAATAATTGTGGGTTAAATTGTAATTTAGCAAAATCTTAGGGAGTGTAGCTATAATTCCCCATTTTTTCATTGGAGTAATATTTTAGGGAAAAGACTCATTTTAGGGAGATAATATTTAATCTCATCAAAGAAAAAGTCAAAATGCCATCTACTACTACTCTAACACCTCACATTCGCATTAATTATAATGAGTGTGAAACCCCATCTATATTTTTTTAATAAAAATACATCTATTCGTACGTGCATATATATATATATATATTTGTTATTTGTTTTTATAATTTTCAACAAAAAAAAAAAGAAGAACCATTGAATAATCTCCAAAGTTTGAGGTTCACATTATAAATATGGAAACTATAGGGTCTATTTCTATGACACCCCGCAATTTGCTCCAGTAAATGCTTACACGCATACATACATTAGTCAAATTAAACACCTCCATGATAACGAAGGTTTTGAAACGTAACAAGTCTTGCCATGATACAAGGCAGTTATTACAACAAAGCTCTAAAGCCCTTTGCTCAACTTGAAACTTCCAAACACCAAGTTGCGCTTACTTGAATTTCATGTCCTCCTCGGCTATAACTGTGTATAAGAGGACATGAGCATGACAGTTGAGTAGAAGACTCTACCTACCAACATAAGTTGCTCGTGTGTGTGGCTCAAGTGTACATAATCACATTCTCCCACACAAACATTGGTATCAACATTCCCACTTTATTCACTATGTTTGCCATATCTCGAATATATGCCTCATTCTATGAACCACTTCACGTATGGAGCACTTCATCCATTGTGCTGAGGAATTAGGACCATGGATGGAGAGAACCTTTAAGACCGGAAAATCCATTACTGTCCAGCTAAACTCAGCCCCATCCACTCCTTAATACATTGGGGCCTATTCATGCATGAACAATAAGATTCATGTCAATACAAATTGTCAGGTAGAATATAGTTTCCGATCACATATAAACTATAAGCATGCGTTGATATCAAATATTAGCTACAACATGCATTGATATCTAATATAAGTTAGAAAATATTAATTTACCTTAGTAAATGAATACTTCTACATCTAAACATGAATACTACGTGGTGATGTGACGACTCGGTAATCCATAATATTTAAATAATTGAATTTAAAACCTTATGCTTCTTGAAAATGTCATTATTACTTGTTGTTTTCAAATTTTAGTTTGATTTTGAGATTAACTTACAATTTGAACGGTAAAATGCTAATCTTCGAATTTCGATTACCATTCTTGAAAAATTCATCTATTAAATACTTTTGAGTTTTCAAAAATAATATAAATAAGTATTCTAGATTTTTAGGCATGGAGAAGATGCAATTTTGAATAAATTACATAATTTTCCAAATTTTAGAGGAATTTGACATTCTAACACAATTTTTGAAATCCTATGTCCTAAATTGCAATTTTCAAAAAGTTATATGTCGAATTTATAATTTCTGGGAAATATACATATAATTTCAGATTTATAAAGATTAAATTTCATCATTTTTGAATTTTTCTAAATTAATTATGAATTTTCGGATTTTATGCCCTAAAACCCTAATTTTAGGTTTTTTAAAAACAAAATAAATACAAATTCGAATTTTATTTAAAATAAGTAGATAATTCAGATTTTATACAATTATGACACTAAAACAAAATCAGATTTTTTTTTATTTTGTTTAGTATTTTATTAAAATATCTTACACTAATACAAGATGATTTTCTTCTAGAAATTATACACTTGTGTGGTCTTCTATCATCTAGCTTCATGAATCATGTGCTAGGGTTACACCAAGGCTAGAAATAGAGGAGGGAGGTGGAAGATTGCATTTAATTTGGCATTTAATTTTAAGCTTAGGTGGGAGATTTGCATTAATTAAGAAGATTTACATTAATTAAGAAGATTTACAAAATCCTTTCAAAACCCCACTTTCTTCTTACATCTTTGAAAACCTATATTTATACATATATATATACCTATCCCTCCACTTATAAATATATATAAATACATTAGTAGCCTTTTTATATATTCTCCCTACTTTTATAAATCACTTTTGGAAAAAAGGTAGGAATTTTGCTCAATTACATAAGTTTAGTTGTTCTATGCTTTTACATACTTAAGTACTATTATGCTAGAAGAAGCCTAGGAATCATGTTTTACTACCAGTTAGATGCCACATGTTTGAAATACTCCTTAATTGTATTTATATGCTCTAGTTTATGCTCATACCATGTCCAATATATGCTCTCCTAAAGCATGTTATTATATATGTGAAAATATGGGAAAATTTTTAATTGTGCATGCCGGACCGAAATGTGTTCTCGGTGTGGAAGGGACTAGAGTTCGGTCGGGCGGCAATAGATTTGCTAGTCTTAAAATAGTTCTCGCCATCTATGTCATAATCCCATCTTGCATGGACGGAGTGTTTCATGTATTGGTTGTGGGTCGTAGGAAATTGGCATAGTCTCAAGATATGACGACCGATGTGATTGGTTGGACACCAAGATTTGTTGAAATTGGTGTAATTATTGTGAATATTGTGTGGGAGTTATAAGAAAATTATAATCATGATAGTGTGATCCAAAGGTAAAGTATTATGTGAATATTATATGGTTATATGCACATATTATACAACGAGCACCTTATGTGATTAAGTAAAATTTCTACTCAACCTATCGTGTTGATTCTTCTTTATGTGACTATTTTTAGAAAGAAATGAGATAGCGGATCAGAGTGACACATCGGAAGCATTTGGAAGCCTTTTACGCAATAAAGTTACTTTTGTATTCTTTTGAAACACTTGTATTTTGTACAAATTTTATGTGAAAATTATTATTTAATTTTAATAAAATATGAAGGGTATTTTTCCTGGTCGTGACAGGTGATCCCTTAATATACTTGCATATAAACTTGTAACATAATATTGACCATGTATATAACCTAATCTACCATGGTTATAAGCTCAATATACAAGAATATAGCTAAGAACTATGACTTATAAGGATAAGTAGTGCTCCTACATTGGGTAAACTATCTTTCCCTCTTCTATATGTTACCAATGTATAGTGTGTCTTCAAAAATGAGTTTGAAGTGCGCGCGCATGTGTGTGTGCGCGTGTCTTTGAACTCAAGTTTGAAGGCAATTTATAGGAGAAACATGGGTTGTAGGTGTAGATAAGAGTAGTGATTGGTAAATGCTCATAAGGTGAGTCATCTCTACAAGCGATGCATGTTTGACACTCATGAGTAGAAGGATTCACATCTTATATCTCATTGCCACTTGTTGTTGTGTATGTTATCTAGTCCAATAATGCGCCACATGTCAAGCACGAGGTGTAACTTATCTTAAGTGCATGAAAGACAAGAGTCCTAAATGTAATCTAGAGGTGCCAAGTGCAAGAACGATGTTTCTCTCCCTCACTTATCCTTATGTGCATGTGTGACAAGTGTTAACATGACATGTAGCTTCCTCTCTCATCCATAGTGCACATGCATGACAAGTGTTAGCAAGAGGTGTCGCTTCCGCCCTCATTTGTATGCGCATGCATGACAAGTGTCCTATATGCACTAAAAACTCGCCCAACATTAGCTCGATGTGGCATTTCTCCCTTAAAAATGTTTTTGAGGTGTGACACATCTTCAAGAAGTGTTTAAGCGGTTTCCAATCCTAATTTGGGCCAATTATAACTAAAAACATGTATAGCATAGTGGTGCCTACGAGACTTTAATGATTTTGGCATGTCTAAGTAGAATCTAATTATGAATAACACATGTGTATTAATCTTAGTAGCTCTACTTTTTCTTTAGTTCGCAAACTTTTCAAATTAAGAAATTGTAATGCCTCGAAACTCTGCAGTATTTTTATAATCATTATATGCCTTGTTATGTAATTAGTTATACATATTAGCTAGATCATTTTCTTTCGTGACTAATGATAAGTTCATTACATGTGTTATTCATAATTATTTTTACTTAGACATGCCAAAATCATTAAAGTCTCACAAGAACCACTATGCTATACATGTGTTTTGCTATAATTGGGTCAAATTAGCACTTGACACCACTTAAACCCTTCTTGAATATGTGTCGCACCTCCAAAAACATTTTCAGGGAGAAATGCCACATCGAGCTAACGTTTGGCGAGTTTTTAGTGCATATAGAACACTTGCCATGCATGCGCAAAAGGATGAAGAAAGAAGCAACATTTCATGGTAACACTTGTCACGCATGCATGTATAGATGGGCGAGGAAGCGACTGTCATGCTAACACTTGTCACACATGCACATAAGGATGAGTAAGGGAGAGAAACTAATACGACGGCCCTAATCAAAAACATGTACTCATGAGAAGATTATAGCAATTTCGGCATAAAGCAAAGAATAAGATAGATTCTACCCTTTAAACCCACAACCCTCTTGTACTCAAGAAGAAGATTTAAAAGGATTTAATCAAGAAAAGCTCAACACTTACAAGTACTCTTGAAGCATAAATCAGATTCTTGTTGCAATGGAGATTGTAGAGCTCACAATTCCTATGCTAGGGTTCATACACACGTGTTCATGAAGAACATGAGAATCACGTTTTTTTAGTCTTATTCAATCAACGAAATCTGAATTTCCAAAGGTTTAAAGAAGGTATTTATACCTTAGAGAAAGCCAAACCCTAAACTAAACCTATTAGTCCAAATCCTATAAGGAATAGGCTTTAAGTGAAGTCTAATGCGCCAACCTTACAAGAACTTATCAAAGCCTATTAAGTCATGTGTTTAAAAAATCCAAATACAAGCTATCACAAATAATTAAATCCCAAATAATCTTAAGCCCAATTAAACAACCCCTTCATCCATAGAACAGGCCTCAAGCATATGGAGTAGCTTAGGTGCGCCTTCAAGCCAAATTGCACACTTAGTGAGTTCATGCTCTTGTAACTTAGGTGTAACTTGGTCTTGTATATATGAGTTCATGGCTGTCCCAAAAACCTTAGCTCGTGTCCTTGTGATTGGCCCACTAGAAAGAGCCAATGGATCCTTCTTGTTGCCTCTTGCTTCGGCCTTGACACCATTGGAGCCCTCTTAATCCACATCAGAAACGTCATGCTTGCACTTGGCACCTCTGGAATACATTTAGGACACTTGTCTTTCTTGCACTTAAGATAAGTTACACCTCGTGCTTGATATGTGATACGAATAGATGTATTTTTATTAAAAAAATATATATAGGGGGTTTCACACTCATTATAATTAATGTAAATGTGAGGTATAGTAGTAGTAGATGGTGTTTTGACTTTTTCTTTGATGCGCTTAAATATTATATCCCAAAAATGAGTCTTTTCCCCAAAATATTACTCTAATAAAAAAAATGGGGAATTATAGCTACACTTTCTAAGGTTTCGCTAAATTACAATTTAACCTATAGTTGTTGGAAAATTACAATAACCCCCCCCCCCCAAGATATATTCTATCTACCAATGAAATCTTGTCGTTAGGGTATCTTTTATTTTTTATGTGAAGTTTTGAGATTACCCTCTTTTCGGCATACTCTATTTTTGTGGTAATTATTTAATGATTAAGTATCCCCCAAGGGGTTATTTGTATGTTTCAAATCAACAAGGAGTTGCAAGTTATATTATGTATATATTATGGGCATAAGATGTAATATTTACCTAGTGTCTCCATTCTTTTATTTGAATCAATCTTTGTTTTTTGATTTTTTATTTTTTTGGTGATCTCTCGTAGATATATATTCCACGAAAGAGGATTTAGGGCCTTCTATTCCGTTTCTCAGTTCATACCACCCCAAATAAAGGTTGCATGGATTAACTTCATAAGCACACAACTAAAACCAAAAGAAATTCTTGTTGATTCTTTCCATAAGCCATCACCACAGTTTAACTAGAAAAAAAATGAAATGAGCATGCCAATCTGACCTTAAAATTCTATTACCATATGACAAAAAGTATATGGGTAAAATATATTTTACCCCTTTAAACTACTACTTTTATATAAAATATCCTCCCAAACAAATTTTTGCAATATTTACATTCTTAAACTATTTTAGGTAACGTTTAATCCCTTTCGTATCTAATGAATTGTGGCTATCTTTTTCATAAAGTTTAATTTTACTTTTTGTCTTCTAAGTATTTTTCACCATTTTCCTAATATTCTTCTTTTTAATTTAAAATGTTATTACTGATGTGAATTTAATGCTAATAGTTGATATTACTATTAATTCAAGTGTAATATTATTAGATGATCTTATTATTTCAAAATAATTCTTGGAGATTCACTTCAAGTGATATATATATAATCACTTTAAAACGATGAATGATTATGAATAGAGTTACTTGAAAATTTATCCATACTTATTTGAATTTTACAACATAATCAATTAAGATATATAAAGCATATTTACAATAATTTGAAAATTATTTTTGTCCCAATTTAAAATTTTAGAATTGATTATCAGTATAAGCTTGAAAGATAATATTTGTACCAATCATTATACATTTTATGTTAATTTATCATAACTAAATGGCCAATATTTAACTTATTAAGATGACATACTTTTAAGCTATTTAATGAAACAAAGGTACACTAGCTAGGAGTAGATAAATAACTTCAGTTTATCAAGTGAATCATATTATTAGAACAAAGTAACACACAAAGGTCACCGCTTATTCTTCCTTTATTGTTATTGAGACTTTTTTCAAGATTATGGTGCGACAAAAGAAAAAGAAAAGAAATGCAGTGGCACAAAGTCGATTATTTCAACAAATTGTAGATACGCTGGTCGCTACGTCTGTACTTCCCCCTAGTAAGATTAATGTAATTATTGCACTTGGTGGATAGGGACGCGGCGAAGTGCGTTCTTGTGCTCATCCTTGTATCTCTTCACTTGAATATAGAATAGGACGTCCATGAGGGGGAGCATTATTAGGACGTCCACGAGGGGGAGCATCAATAATAAATTTTGCAACCTCGTCTTCACCTCTTGTTACTTCGTCTCTTGCCACTTTAATTTCATTAAGCTGATGAGCATCACATTTGTACATAGTTGCCGTCAAGCATAATAATAAAATGGCCATCGACCCAAACATAGCTCGAGAAGCCGTTGCCATTGCTTGAACTAAGAAAATTTACTAATAGAAGAGTAAGCGGCAATGCATTTTGGTGTTAATCTAGGGTGCTTAAATAGAGAGAACCGCTCGACGGATTTGTTAGCTAACGATGAAATAAATGAGGATATTTTTGAAGGGGAATATGAATAATAGCTTTCGTAGTTGAGACTATGGTTTATAGTAAGGTATATGTAAATAGACAAAGAGCCACATTCCTTTTTAGTTGTTAGGCATGCTAACTAATTCGGCTGTGTATACACCCCATTAGTCTAGGTATGTATTGAGCGGGTATATATATGCTCGCATTAATAACACATCAACCAAGTAGCCGCATTTATTTATTGGATATAAGTTTAATTTCATTTTGCAACCCCTTACTATATGTATCAATTACCTCCCTATGCTATAAAATGTAACAAACACATCCCTCAATCCAAGTAAAATACACTCATTGACAAAAATACCCTTGTTCAAGAAAAGTATTTATGCATTTTGCCCTTCTATGATAAACTATATTTCAATATATTCTTCACTACAATTATTGTTGTCAATTTGATCCAAAATGTAATTGGCTCATTTTTGTTAAATGTAAAATAACATTTAATTAAATTCAAGTAATTAAAAAAAACAGTTGTACACGTTTGTAAAAAAAATCCCCTCGAAAATTCATAATTATATTAAGATAAGCTATAAATTATTTTGTTTCTTTTTTGTTCTAATTTCTTTCTAATGAGTTATTAATCGATAAATATTTAGTGATTTATTTTCTATGGTTTACTAATCAGTCAATGAAATTTGTAATGATAGGATTTGGTCACAAATCAGTTACTATGTTTCATAAAAACTAATTTCGGTCACTATTTGGTGATATTTCATCATGGCCATTAAAGAGTCACTTGTATCTCATAATTATTTTTTTTTATTGACTCAAAATCTTAAATTTTACATTAGTTGATCGTCACCCTATAGTTTTCCCTTCTCGCCGCCTCTCTCTGCCCATTCTACACCACTTTTTAGCACGCCGACACCCCTACTTCCTCTTCGTCATTGTCATCCCTACGTTATCCCCCCATCACCGATGCATTGGCATCTGCTTGGGAATTGCATTGGTGCATTTGTAGCGTACATTTGCTCAGGAATTGCTTCGGATTGTAATTGCTTCATCAAAAGCTACTGGAATTAAGCAAGAAAAGGCCCGTAAAAACTAACTTCCATGGAAATTTTGGCCTTTTTTTGTCCCCTAAAATGTCAAGCAAAATAACATCACTATTGCAGAGAAAAATGTAATAAAGTGACTTAAAGTGTTTTTCTGAGAAGCTTTTTTACATCAGATTCATGAATGCATGTAAATTCCTAATATGATTGCTGTCTAGCGATGTGACTATAATTGTAGGAGCTAGCTGGTCCAAGTGTACCATCACAATTGCTGAGGTCGGTATCCATGCTACATCTTTTTGCATTCTATTGCGTTCTTGATTGGTTCTTCACTTATTCAACATCATTTATATATATGATAAATCATTATTTTAGAAATTTCTTTACATGCAAATGATGTAATGTGTAATGTTACGAGGGAATTCATAGTAAAAGCATAGTCATGTGCTAGCTTTGGAAATTTGCCACTGCAGTATTTATCTAGATTTGATTAATTTATCCATGGTGCAACAATTCCTTCCTTGCTCTTTCCTTTTCTTCATTGTGTGATTTCTCTAACATTGCACATATTCGATGTTTATCGCTGTTGAAAGTTATGTGTAAGTGCATAGTATAATAGTTCTGACAGTGAAAGTATTACGATGTGTATAATATGGCCCAGAGGAGGCATTTAGAGGTTTGTATAATGGAGTAAGCCATTTATTTTTGTGGTCTAGCCAGGAGACGAGGATTGTAAGCTATAATGTTGGTTATACTTCTATGATGTTCTCTTATATTTTTATTTTCTAAAATAGAATCCATAGTATTGTGTGTTATTTATTTATTTAACTTTTGTGATCCTTTTTTGTAACACGATCAAGATCAAATACAATATTCAACCCAAACATAACATGGTGAACTCAGAGATAGTTCTTAACAACACAAGGCGTCTAAGTCCACAACATCATAGACAACAACAAACAACTAAAAGGTAATAAGTGTGTTACTACGAATACAGAACTATTTATAGGGTTGTAGTAATTGGTAACTAATATGTATCATATCAATGAGAACAATTGAAAAATACGTGTAGTTTGGATACTTTATAATCAATTAGTATTTCATGCAATATTTCAATCTATGGAAAAGTTACTGTTTTGGTGACATAATCTAGGTCTTTCGACATATTTAGTCCTACTATTTATGGTAAATGTAAATTTAGTCATTGAAGATCAATTTTATCACAACTATAGTTGGCTCTAGAAAGATGGCATTGTTAATGTGCCTTCAATTGTTGTTTGTCGTGTGACATAAAATTACACTTTTTATCACACAATTCAGGAAACTTGACATTTAGTTCCATTCTTTAAGATAAATGAACATTTATTTTTACGGGATTAAAAATTTAATTTGACAATCTTAATCCCCTGATTACTAAATTGCAATTATGCAAATATTGGGGAGCATAGCGCTTATAATCTTTGTAACATGAGTTAGATGTGTTTCTAATAAAAATCATTTGTCCAAAGTAGTTTGATAATGATAAACAATCCTCATTAAATATAATTAATATCAAGGGTAATTACAATTTTCACCCCTGTACTCTGACACACCCCCGCCCCCCCATTCTGGTAGAATTTATTCTATCAAAATTTTTTTAATTATTTTGACAGTATAAACATGGAGTTGCTACTTATATTATATATATATTATGGGCATAAGATGTAATATTTACCTCGTGTCTCAATTCTTTTATTTGATCAATCTTTGTTTTTTTTTTTTTTTGGTTATCTCCCGTAGATATATATGCCACCAAAGAGGATTTATGGCCATTTGTTCCGTTTCTAAGTTCATACCACCCCGAATAAAGGTTACATGGATTAACTTCATAAGCACACAACTAAAACCTAAAGAAATTCTTGTTGATTCTTTCCATAAACCATCACCACGGTTTAACCAGAAAAAAATGAAATGAGCATGCCAATCTGACCTTAAAATTCTATAACCGTATGACAAAAAGTATATGGGTAAAATATATTTTCCCCTTTAAACTACTACTTTTATATAAAATATCCTCCTAAACAAATTTTTGCAATATTTACATTGTTAAACTATGTTAGGTAACGTTTAATCCCTTTCGTATCTAATGAATTGTGGTTATCTTTTTCATAAAGTTTAATTTTAGTTTTTGTCTTCTCAGTATTTTTCACCATTTTCCTAATCTTCTTCTTTTTAATTTAAAATGTTATTACTGATGTGAATTTAATGCTAATAGTTGATATTACTATTAATTCAAGTGTAATATTATTAGATGATCTTATTATTTCAAAATAATTCTTGGAGATTCACTTCAAGTGATATATATATATATATATATATATATAATCACTTTAATACGATAAATGATTATGAATAGAGTTACTTGAAAATTTATCCATACTTATTTGAATTTTACAACATAATCAATTAAGATATATAAAGCATATTTACAATAATTTGAAAATTATTTTTGTCCCAATTTAAAATTTTAGAATTGATTATCAATATAAGCTTGAATGATAATATTTGTAGCCATCATTAAACATTTTATGTTAGTTTATCACAACTAAATGGCCAATATTTAACTTATTAAGATGACCTACTTTTAAGCTATTTAATGAAACAACGGAACACTAGCTAGGAGTAGATAAATAACTTCAGTTTATCAAGTGAATCATATTATTAGAACAAAGTAACACACAAATGTCACCGCTTATTCTTCCTTTATTGTTATTGAGACTTTTTTCAAGATTATGGTGCGACAAAAGAAAAAGAAAAGAAATGCAGTGGCACAAAGTCGATTATTTCAACAGATTGTAGATACGCTGGTCGCTACGTATGTACTTCCCCCTAGTAAGATTAATGTAATTATTGCACTTGGTGGATAGGGACGCGGCGAAGTGCGTTCTTGTGCTCATCCTTGTATCTCTTCACTTGAATATAGAATAGGACGTCCATGAGGGGGAGCATTATTAGGACGTCCACGAGGGGGAGCATCAATAATAAATTTTGCAACCTCGTCTTCACCTCTTGTTACTTCGTCTCTTGCCACTTTAATTTCATTAAGCTGATGAGCATCACATTTGTACATAGTTGCCGTCAAGCATAATAATAAAATGGCCATCGACCCAAACATAGCTCGAGAAGCTGTTGCCATTGCTTGAACTAAGAAAATTTACTAATAGAAGAGTAAGCGGCAATGCATTTTGGTGTTAATCTAGGGTGCTTAAATAGAGAGAACCGCTCGACGGATTTGTTAGCTAACGATGACATAAATGAGGATATTTTTGAAGGGGAATATGAATAATAGCTTTCGTAGTTGAGACTATGGTTTATAGTAAGGTATATGTATATAGACAAAGAGCCGCATTCCTTTTTAGTTGTTAGGCATGCTAACTAATTCGGCTATGTATACACCCCATTAGTCTAGGTATGTATTGAGCGGGTACATATATGCTCGCATTAATAACACATCAACCAAGTAGCCGCATTTATTTATTGGATATAAGTTTAATTTCATTTTGCAACCCCTTACTATATGTATCAATTACCTCCCTATGCTATAAAATGTAACAAACACATCCCTCAATCCAAGTAAAATACACTCATTGACAAAAATACCCTTGTTCAAGAAAAGTATTTATGCATTTTGCCCTTCTATGATAAACTATATTTCAATATATTCTTCACTACAATTATTGTTGTCAATTTGATCCAAAATTTCATTTGGCTCATTTTTTGTTAAAGGTAAAATAGCATTTAATTAAATTCAAGTAATTAAAAAAAACAGTTGTACACGTTTGTAAAAAAAATTCCCTCGAAAATTCATAATTATATTAAGATAAGTTATAAATTATTTTGTTTCTTTTTTGTTCTAATTTCTTTCTAATGAGTTATAAATCGATAAATATTTAGTGATTTATTTTCTATGGTTTACTAATCAGTCAATGAAATTTGTAATGATAGGATTTGGTCACAAATCAGTTACTATGTTTCATAAAAACTAATTTCGGTCACTATTTGGTGATATTTCATCATGGCCATTAAAGAGTCACTTGTATCTCATAATTATTATTTTTTATTGACTCGAAATCTTAAATTTTACATTAGTTGATCGTCACCCTATAGTTTTCCCTTCTCGCCGCCTCTCTCTGCCCATTCTGCACCACTTTTTAGCAAGCCGCCACCCCTACTTCCTCTTCGTCATTGTCACCCCTACATTATTCCCCCATCACCGATGCATTGGCATCTGCTTGGGAATTGCATTGGTGCATTTGTAGCGTACATTTGCTCAGGAATTGCTTCGGATTGTAATTGCTTCATCAAAAGCTACTGGAATTAAGCAAGAAAAGGCCCGTAAAGACTAACTTCCATGGAAATTTTGGCCTTTTTTTGTCCCCTAAAATGTCAAGCAAAAAAACATCACTATTGTAGAGAAAAATGTAATAAAGTGACTTAAAGTGTTTTTTTGAGAAGCTTTTTTACATCAGATTCATGAATGCATGTAAATTCCTAATATGATTGCTGTCTAGCGATGTGACTATAATTGTAGGAGCTAGCTGGTCCAAGTGTACCATCACAATTGCTGAGGTCGGTATCCATGCTACATCTTTTTGCATTCTATTGCGTTCTTGATTGGTTCTTCTCTTATTCAACGTCATTTATATATATGATAAATCATTATTTTAGATATTTCTTTGCATGCAAATGATGCAATGTGTAATGTTACGAGGGAATTCATAGTAAAAGCATAGTCATGTGCTAGCTTTGGAAATCTGCCACTGCAGTATTTATTTAGATTTGATTAATTTATTCATGGTGCAACAATTCCTTCCATGCTCTTTCCTTTTCTTCATTGTGTGATTTCTCTAACATTGCACATATTCGATGTTTATCGCTGTTGAAAGTTATGTGTAAGTGCATAGTATAATAGTTCTGACAGTGAAAGTATTACGATGTGTATAATATGGCCCAGAGGAGGCATTTAGAGGTTTGTATAATGGAGTAAGCCATTTATTTTTGTGGTCTAGCTAGGAGACGAGGATTGTAAGCTATAATGTTGGTTATACTTCTATGATGTTCTCTTATATTTTTATTTTCTAAAATAGAATCCATAGTATTGTGTGTTATATATTTATTTAACTTTTGTGATCCTTTTTTGTAACACGATCAAGATCAAATACAATATTCAACCCAAACATAACATGGTGAACTCAGAGATAGTTCTTAACAACACAAGGCGTCTAAGTCCACAACATCATAGACAACAACAAACAACTAAAAGGTAATAAGTGTGTTACTACGAATACAGAACTATTTATAGGGTTGTAGTAATTGGTAACTAATATGTATCATATCAATGAGAACAATTGAAAAATACGTGTAGTTTGGATACTTTATAATCAATTAGTATTTCATGCAATATTTCAATCTATGGAAAAGTTACTGTTTTGGTGACATAATCTAGGTCTTTCGACATATTTCGTCCTACTATTTGTGATAAATGTAAATTTAGTCATTGAAGATCAATTTTATCACAACTATAGTTGGCTCTAGAAAGATGGCATTGTTAATGTGCCTTCAATTGTTGTTTGTCGTGTGACATAAAATTACACTTTTTGTCCCACAATTCAGGAAACTAGACATTTAGTTCCATTCTTTAAGATAAATGAACATTTATTTTTACGGGATTAAAAATTTAATTTGACAATCTTAATCCCCTGATTACTAAATTGCAATTATGCAAATATTGGGGAGCATAGCGCTTATAATCTTTGTAACATGAGTTAGATGTGTTTCTAATAAAATTCATTTGTCCAAAGTAGTTTGATAATGATAAACGATCCTCGATCATTAAATATAATTAATATCAAGGGTAATTATAATTTTCACCCCTGTACTCTGACACACCCCCGCCCCCCCCATTCTGGTAGAATTTATTCTATCAAATTTTTTTTAATTATTTTGACAGTATAAACATGGAGTTGCTAGTTATATTATATATATATTATGGGCATAAGATGTAATATTTACCCAGTGTCTCAATTCTTTTATTTGATCAATCTTTGTTTTTTTTTTTTTTGGTTATCTCCCGTAGATATATATGCCACCAAAGAGGATTTATGGCCATTTGTTCCGTTTCTAAGTTCATACCACCCCGAATAAAGGTTACATGGATTAACTTCATAAGCACACAACTAAAACCTTAGAAATTCTTGTTGATTCTTTCCATAAACCGTCACCACGGTTTAACCAGAAAAAAATGAAATGAGCATGCCAATCTGACCTTAAAATTCTATTACCGTATGACAAAAAGTATATGGGTAAAATATATTTTCCCCTTTAAACTACTACTTTTATATAAAATATCCTCCTAAACAAATTTTTGCAATATTTACATTGTTAAACTATGTTAGGTAACGTTTAATCCCTTTCGTATCTAATAAATTGTGGTTATCTTTTCCATAAAGTTTAATTTTATTTTTTGTCTTCTCAGTATTTTTCACCATTTTCCTAATCTTTTTCTTTTTAATTTAAAATGTTATTACTGATGTGAATTTAATGCTAATAGTTGATATTACTATTAATTCAAGTGTAATATTATTAGATGATCTTATTATTTCAAAATAATTCTTGGAGATTCACTTCAAGTGATATATATATATATATAATCACTTTAATACGATAAATGATTATGAATAGAGTTACTTGAAAATTTATCCATACTTATTTGAACTTTACAACATAATCAATTAAGATATATAAAGCATATTTACAATAATTTGATAATTATTTTTGTCCCAATTTAAAATTTTAGAATTGATTATCAATATAAGCTTGAAAGATAATATTTGTAACAATCATTATACATTTTATGTTAGTTTATCACAACTAAATGGCCAATATTTAACTTATTAAGATGACATACTTTTAAGCTATTTAATGAAACAACGGAACACGAGCTAGGAGTAGATAAATAACTTCAGTTTATCAAGTGAATCATATTATTAGAACAAAGTAACACACAAAGGTCACCGCTTATTCTTCCTTTATTGTTATTGAGACTTTTTTCAAGATTATGGTGCGACAAAAGAAAAAGAAAAGAAATGCAGTGGCACAAAGTCGATTATTTCAACAAATTGTAGATACGCTGGTCGCTACGTCTGTACTTCCCCCTAGTAAGATTAATGTAATTATTGCACTTGGTGGATAGGGACGCGGCGAAGTGCGTTCTTGTGCTCATCCTTGTATCTCTTCACTTGAATATAGAATAGGACGTCCATGAGGGGGAGCATTATTAGGACGTCCACGAGGGGGAGCATTATTAGGACGTCTACGAGGGGGAGCATCAATAATAAATTTTGCAACCTCGTCTTCACCTCTTGTTACTTCGTCTCTTGCCACTTTAAATTCATTAAGCTGATGAGCATCACATTTATACGTAGTTGCCGTCAAGCATAATAATAAAATGGCCATCGACCCAAACATAGCTCGAGAAGCCATTGCCATTGCTTGAACTAAGAAAATTGACTAAGAGAAGAGTAAGCGGCAATGCATTTTGGTGTTAATCTAGGGTACATAAATACAGAGAACCGCTCGAGGGATTTTTTAGCTAACGATGAAATAAATGAGGATATTTTTGAAGGGGAATATGAATAATAGCTTTCGTAGTTGAGACTATGGTTTATAGTAAGGTATACGTAAATAGACAAAGAGCCGCATTCCTTTTTAGTTGTTAGGCATGCTAACTAATTCGGCTATGTATACACCCTATTAGTCTAGGTATGTATTGAGCGGGTATATATATGCTCGCATCAATAACACATCAACCAAGTAGCTAGACGTGCATATATTTATTGGATATAAGTTTAATTTCATTTTGCAACCCCATACTATATGTATCAATCACCTCCCTATGCTATGAAATGTAACAAATACATCCCTCAATCTAAGTAAATTACACTCATTGACAAAAATACCCTTGTTCAAGAAAAGTATTTATGCATTTTGCCCTTCTATGATAAACTATATTTCAATATATTCTTCACTACAATTATATGTTGTCAATTTGATCCAAAATTTCATTTGGCTCATTTTTGTTAAATGTAAAATAACATTTAATTAAATTCAAGTAATTAAAAACAATAGTTGTACACGTTTCTAAAAAAATTCCCTTGAAAATTCTTAATTATATTAAGATAAGTTATAAATTATGTAGTTTCTTTTTTGTTCTAATTTCTTTCTAATGAGTTATTCATCGATTAATATTTAGTGATTTATTTTCTATGGTTTACTAATCAGTCAATGAAATTTGTAATGATAGGATTTGGTCACAAATCAGTTACTATTTTTCATAAAAACTAATTTCGGTCACTATTTGGTGATATTTCATCATGGCTATTAAAGAGTCACTTGTATCTCATAATTATTATTTTTTATTGACTCGAAATCATATATTTTACATTAGTTGATCGCCACCCTATAGCTTTCCCTTCTCGCCGCCTCTCTCTGCCCATTCTGCACCACTTTTTTGCAGGTCGCCACCCCTACTTCCTATTCGTCATTGTCACCCCTACATTATCCCCCCATCACCGATGCATTGGCATCTGCTTGGGAATTGCATTGGTGCATTTGTAGCGTACATTTGCTTAGGAATTGCTTCGGATTGTGATTCCTTCATCAAAAGCTACTGGAATTAAGCAAGAAAATGGCCCGTAAAGACTAACTTCTATGGAAATTTTGGCCTTTTTTTGTCCCCTAAAATGTCAAGCAAAATAACATCACTATTGTAGAGAAAAATGTAATAAAGTGACTTAAAGTGTTTTTCTGAGAAGCTTTTTTACATCAGATTCGTGAATGCATGTAAATTCCTAATATGATTGCTGTCTAGCTATGTGGCTATAGTTGTAGGAGCTGGCTGGTCCAAGTGTACCATCACAATTGCTGAGGTCGGTTTCTAGGCTCTATCTTTTTACATTCTATTGTGTTCTTGGTTGGTTTTGCACTTATTCAACGTTATTTATATATATGATAAATCATTATTTTTGATATTTCTTTACATGCAAATGATGCAATGTGTAATGTTACGAGGGAATTCATAGTGAAAGCATAGTCATGAGCAAGCTTTGGAAATCTGCCACTGTAGTATTTATTTAGTTTTGATTAATTTATCCATGGTCCAACAATTCCTTCCTTGCTCTTTCCTTTTCTTCATTCTGTGATTTCTCTAACTTTGCACATATTCGATGTTTATCGTTGTTGAAAGTTATGTGTAAGTGCCTAGTATAATACTTCTGACAGTGAAAGTATTATGATGTGTATAATATGGCCTAGATGAGGCATTTAGAGGTTTGTATAATGGAGTAAGCCATTTATTTTTGTGGTCTAGCTAGGAGACGAGGATTGTAAGCTATAATGTTGGTTATATTTCTATGATGTTCTCTTTTATTGTGTGTTATTTATTTATTGAACTTTTGTGATCATTTTTTGTAACAAGAGCAAGATCAAATACAATATTCAACCCAAACATAACATGGTGAAGTTTGAGATAGTTCTTAACAACACAAAGCGCCTAAGTCCACCACATCATAGACAACAACAAACAACTAAAAGGTAAAAGTGTGTTACTACGAATACAGAACTCTTTATAGGGTTGTAGTAATTGGTAACTAATATGTATCATATCAATGAGAACAATTGAAAAATACGTGTAGTTTGGATACTTTATAATCAATTAGTATTTCATGCAATATTTCAATCTATGGAAAAGTTACAGTTTTGGTGACATAATTCTAGGTCTTTCCGACATATTTAGTCCTACTATTTATGATAAATGCGAATTTAGTCATTGAAGATCAATTTTATCACAACTGTAGTTGGCGCTAGAAAGATGGCATTGTTAATGTAGCCTTCAATTGTTGTTTGTCATGTGACATAAAATTACACTTTTTGTCCCACAATTCAGGAAACTTGACATTTAGTCCCATTCTTTAAGATAAATGAACATTTATTTTTACGGGATTAAAAATTTAATTTGATAATCTTAATCCCCTCATTACTAAATTGCAATTATGCAAATATTGGGGAGCATAGCGATTATAATCTTTGTAACATGAGTTAGATGTGTTTCTAATAAAAATCATTGGTCCAATGTAGTTTGATAATGATAAATGATCCTCATTAAATATAATTAATATCAAGGGTAATTAAAATTTTCACCTTTGTACTATGCCCCTCCCCCCCCCCCCCCCCCCCCCCCGCGCCATCCTGGTAGAATTTATACTATCAAAATATTTTTAATTATTTTAAACAATTTTATGCAATTAATGATAAGTAAAAATGAATAATGTAAAATAAAAAAATAAGAAAATAATTATAAAGAAAAGCAAAAAAATAATATTTACGTGTATGGGGTTTTTATCATTTTTGGTCGCATAACTTAGGCTTTTTCAATTTTGGCTCCACTCATTTCAATTGTCTCACATTGAGTCCCTCATCTTCAAAATATTGTGATTTCGAATCCCAATTGTACTCTCCGTCACATTGTTAACGGCAAAAATCACGTACTTTGCACTTGGCCATAAAAAACAAGATGTAAAGATAACGGTCACGTGCAAAGCACGTGACTTTTTCCATTCAAATGTGACGGAAGGTACAATTGGGACTTGAGTTGACAACATTTTGAAGATGTGGGACTCACTGTAGGACAATTGAAACGAATGGGACTAAAATCGAAAAAGAGCTAAGTTATGGGGCCAAAAATGATAAAATTCCAAGAGTATGTGATATGAAAGAGGATATATGTATATATAGGGAGAGAAAGAGAGAAGTAAAAAGAGCATTCAAGATGAGAGAGGAGAAACAAAGTAGAAAAGAACGACAGACCAAAAAGTTATTAGATCAAAAGTAGTAACTATAGGGTTTTGCCCCCATTATATAATAGTATAGACTATATAATATTATATATTATGAACTAAATTATAAACTGCTCAATGTCCACCAAGATAAATCTAAGCTATTAATTAATTATTGTTTAATCTAATCAACATATGTATGTGTGTTTATATGTATGAATGTATTATATATTTTATCTAGACTATTATAAAAAGGCTCATTTTACCTCAAAAATAGCAGTTTCTTAATTATTTATACTGCATTGTCCTTTGAAACTGATGCTAGATTCGCAAAACAGTTCGCGCAGAACAGTCCAATGTAAAGGTTGAAACCGGAGTTTCTAGCTTAATTTGGTAGCTAGGATACTAAATTAATAACTTTTCAATTTTATTCCTAATCTGCCTTATTCACAACACTTAAATTGGTCTTTAATCATAATTTTAAATGTTAAGTCTTTGTTCTATTCAATCCAGTGAAGAAAAGAAGGCAACACACCTTGTAACCTTTCAAACCAACCATAGCTAGTTGTAACATATGGAAGCTAGTAAGGGGAAGTTGTTTCCCAAAGCCAATCTCAGATATGAGCAGCAACGAAGGA
Source organism: Petrea volubilis (assembly GCA_026212405.1). Classification (NCBI taxonomy): domain Eukaryota; kingdom Viridiplantae; phylum Streptophyta; class Magnoliopsida; order Lamiales; family Verbenaceae; genus Petrea; species Petrea volubilis. The sequence continues at coordinate 14,449,538 of CM047871.1, read as the reverse complement.
CCAGTAATGCTCCTACCCTGAAGAAATAAACCGAAGAATGACGTTTGAAAGTTTAAAAGTATTAAACATTACGAAGCATACTGAAGAGAGAATATGACTAGAAATGAAAAGACATAGCAGTCAAGACAAAAGAAGAAACATCCATTTTCACGTGATGAGAAGAAGGGTGAGAATTTGAGGGGAAAGTCAACAAGGATAATTATACCAAAAAACTTCACATTCAAAGCATTTAAATAGCGTTTATAGATTAGAATATTACCCACAGAGCAACACATTAATGTTAAACACATTCTACATGGGAGCTCGAACAACAAATTTACCAGATTTACTATTACATTTCAAATCATGCAAGGTAACCGCATATTTACTACAAAAATATCAAGTGGATGGAACATTTTCTAATGATCAGAATTCTTCCACATTACCCAAAAGGCAGAGCTAAAGAGAAAACTCAATGATCAAATTGTCAAATTTCAACTGGAGAAGAAGTTTTGAACCCTAACGCTTAATAATTATGCCTTGTTGCACTAGCCATTTAATTTAATCAAGTGTACCGAAGGGCAGAAGAAATGGAATATTAACTTACATTCTCACAAGGATTCAAAATCACCATTCCATTTTGTGAGCCACGGCCCAAAATCTTAGTTTGTGCAATGTCTCACCCATTTGAGTACCTGTCAGCTGAACTGTGTTGATTATTGTCGGAGGATAGTATCATAGCCAAAATACAAAGAAACAAAAAAGTGGACAAACCAGTTGAATTGCAATGATTCCAGTTGACATTATAGAGAAAAAAAATGGTTCGAAGAAACTTTCTTGGGATATCCCTTCACAGTTAGAATTGTAAGATATTGGTCCCATTCGAATTCACTAACTAGAATAACCGAAGATTATTCTCTCTCCATCGGATAGGGAAAGATCTTGATCCAAAAAAGATTCAATGATCATTTAACAAAACTCGGAGAAGGTTACAGGATAATTACTTTGGTGGGGTAGAGCAGTACTTGAACTAAAGGTGTGCTAGCACCAGTCCTGCTACATTCAGGAATTTTATAGGCACGAGAGGAGTACGCCATTACCTTGTCACTGCAGAAAGAAGGATGATGGTAGTAGCCAACTACTTATAAGAAGATGCTTGTCCTCAAGATAAAACTATTCGTAGATGGACCCATAGAAAAATGGGAAGTATAATGCTAGCCATTGTACCAGACACATCAGAGGCAAAATTGAGCATCACCAATGTTTATAAACTGAAAATAGAACACAAGGAAATTAAAGCTTCCTGTTAAAATGTATGTGATATAGACCTGGCACAATGGTTTCTACACCATGGGTCCAACCTAATCCAATTGATTTTGGGTTGGGTTTGAGAAATTCTTAAATGGGTCAAAATGGTCCAATTGATTATGGTTTTAAATGGGTTTCATCTGATTTTTTAATGGTTTGCTAAGGGGTTTTTAATGAGTCTTTAATGGGTTTTTAATCGTGCAACCCAAACCATGAAAAAAAAAAGGAATTATACTATTTACTCAATTTTACTAACCCACAAAGTTTTTCTCTGTTCTCTCTCTCTCTCTCTCTCTCTCTCTCTCTACATCCCAAGAAGAAGAATACACCAGAGACCACTCACCGGAGAATATGTGAGTTGGTTTTTTATTTATTTTTGCACTCCTCTTTAGCTTCTTCAGTATAGTCTTTCTCGAACTGATGAGACTCGTAGCATTTGGGCTTTTCGTGAGGAATAAAAAGGCAAAATGGAGGGTTCGATGAGCGATTTTTCGAACTGATTTTCAGATGAATCACTTTCTGAAACGTTTTTGCTATGCTGCTGCTTTTGTTTCTTGAATCCATGACAGAAATATATATATATATATATATATGTATGTATGTCGAAAGACACTACTAGAAAATAGCGAAATAGCCATGGACAAAATCGATTGCCAATAGCTACGAACCTAGTCACGGATTTTGAAAAAATACTAAAACACCTAGTCATTGATTTTTTTGTAGCTAAATGTGGAAAAATCCATGGCTAAATATTTTTTTTAAATAGTAATATTTTTAGCCACGGATTAAACCGTGGCTAGAAAATATTGAATTTTTTTTATTTTAAATGTATATGTTAGCCACGGTTTTATACGTGGCTAAATTGGAAAAACAAATTCCATTTGGCCATGGATAAAACCGTGGCCAAAAATAATTTAAATTTTTTTAAAAAAAACTTCTATATATTAGCCATTTCATATATATTTAAAAAAGTCTATATATAAATTTAAATCTTATGAGTTAAAATATTACAGTTTGTTTAATGAAAATACATTCGTCCATTTCAATGATATATATGAATGACTTCGTAGTTCGGTAACAATGTATGCTAAGGTCAATTAACTTGTCACAAATAATCAAGAAATGGACTTTATTTGGTATTTCAAACAAATTAATTAATGTTCAAGATGCATTACTCCAATTATACAGTCCTGTCTAAACGAATTAACAAAAACGCCCAATTCAGAAAAAGTCAACGTAATGTCTAATTTTGACTCTTGGCTATAGAAAAATCCGTGTCTAAGTAATTTTTTTTAAAATCGGTCTCCGTAGCCACGGATTTTTCCGTGACTAAGTCAAAAATACACATTTTCTTTTAAATTTTAAATGGCTCACTTATATCGTTCGATCCGACATTTCGGGGCTTAAAAAGGCTTGAGCCATTTTAAAATCATATAATTTTCATCATGATTATTATATTTTTCCATCTTATGAGTTAAATATTACAATTTGTTGAATGAAAATACGTTTGTCCTTTCCAGTGATATATATGAATGACTTCATAGTTCGTTAACAATATATGCTAAGGTCAATTCACTTGTCACAAATAATCAATACATGGACTTTATTTGGTATTTCAAGGAAATTAATTAGTTTTCAAGGTGTATTATTCCAATCGTACGGTTCCGTCTAACCAAATTAACGAAAATGCTCGATTCGTAAAAAGTCAACGTCAAATTTTGACTCTTGCCCACGAAAAAATCCGTGGCTAGAAAATAATATATATTTTTTTTAAAAAACAAAAAGCCCTTAGCCATGGTTTTATCTATGGCTAAGTAATTTTTTTTAAAATCGGGTTCCTTAGCTATGGATTTTTCCATGGCTAAGTCAAATATATATATATATATATATATATTTTCTTAATTTTAAATGGCTCACTTATATCGTTCGATCCAACATTTCAGGGCTTCAAAAGGTTTGAGTCATTTCAAAATCATATAATTTGCATCATGATTATTATATTTTTCCCATTTTATTAGTTAAATATTACAGTTTGTCTAACAAAAATACGTTTGTCTTTTTCAGTGATATATATATGAATGACTTCATAGTTCGTTAACAATATATGCTGAGGTCAATTAACTTATCACAAATGATCAAGAAATGGACTTCATTTGGTAGTTCAAGCAAATTAATTAGTTTTCACGATGTATTATTCCAATTGTATGGTGCCGTCTAACCAAATTAACGAAAATGCCCGATTCGTAAAAAGTCAATGTCTAATTTTGACTCTTGGCGACGGAAAAATCCGTATCTAGAAAATAGTACACCTTTGTTTATTTAAAAAAAAAATACTTAGACAAGGATTATCCGTGGCGAAATAATTTTTTTTTTAAATCGGGCTCCTTAGCCACGGATTTTTTCGTGGCTAAGTCAAAAATATATATATATTGTTCGAACCGACATTTCGGGGATTAAAAATGTTTGAGCCATTTCAAAATCATATAATTTTCATCATGATTATTATATTTTCTAATCTTATGAGTTAAATATTACAGTTTGTTTAATGAAAATACGTTTGTCCTTTTCATTGATATATATGAGTGACTTCGTAGTTCGTTAACAATGTATGCTAAGATCAATTAACTTGTCACAAATAATCAAGAAATGGACTTTATTTGGTATTTGAAGCAAATTAATTAGTTTTCAAGAAGTATTACTCCAATCGTACGGTCCCGTCTAACGGAATTAATGAAAATGCCCAATTCGTAAAAAGTCAACTTCTAATTTTGACTCTTGGCCACGGAAAAATCCGTGCCTAAAAAATAATATATATTTTTTTAATAAAAAAAAGCCCTCAGCCACGGTTTTATCCGTGGCTAAGTAATTTTTTTTAAATTGGGCTGCTTCACTGCGGATTTTTCCGTGGTTAAGTCAAAAATATATATATATATATATCTTTAATTTTAAATGACTCACTTATATCGTTCGATACTACGTTTCGGGGCTTAAAAAGGTTTGAGCCAGTTCAAAATCATATAATTTTCATCATGATTATTATATTTCCCCATCTTATGAGTTAAATATTACATTTTGTTTCATTAAAATACGTTTGTCTTTTTCAGTGATATAGATGAATAATTTCGTAGTTCGTTACAATCTATGCTAAGGTCAATTAATGTGCCACAAATGATCAGGAAATGGACTTTATTTGGTATTTCAAACAAATTAATTAGTTTCAAGATGTATTACTCCAATCGTAGGATCCCGTCTAACCGAATTAACAAAAACGCCCGATTCGGAAAAAAGTCGACGTCTAATTTTGTCTCCTGGCCATGGAAAAATCCGTGTCTAGAAAATAATATATCTTTTTTGTGTAAAAAAAAACCCTGTAGCCACAGATTTTTTCGTGGCTAAATCAAAATTATATATTTTCTTTAAAATTTTAAATGGCTCACTTATATCGTTCGATCCGACATTTCGGGGCTTAAACAAGGTTTGAGCCATTTCAAAATACTTTAATTTTTATCATGATTATTATACTTTCCCATCTTATGAGTTAAATATTACAGTTTGTTTAATGAAAATGTGTTTGTCCTTTTCGGTGATATATATGAATGATTTCGTAGTTCAGTAACAATGTATGCTAAGATCAATTAACTTGTCACAAATGATCAAGAAATGGACTTTATTTGGTATTTCAATCAAATTAATTGGGTTTCAAGATGTATTATTCCAATCATACGGTCCCATCTAACCGAATTAATGAAAAAGCCCGATTGGTAAAAAGTCAATGTCTAATTTTGATTCTTGTCAAGAAAATAATATATATGTTAAAAAAAATGCCCTTAGCCATGGCTTTATCCGTGGCTAGGTTAATTTTTTTTATTTTTTAAATCGGGCTCCTTAGCCAAGGATTTTTCCGTGGCTACGTCAATATTTTTTTTTCTTTTTAAAAATGGCTTGATTAGCCACAGAAAAATCCCTGGCTAAGGCCAAAAAATCCGCGGCTAGGTGCTTATATGTAAATAGCACTTAGCCGGCTAGGTGCTTATATGTAAATAAGACTTAGCCATTTTTTAGATCTTGTTTTTTCATTTTCCCAAAAGATACCCTAATCCCCCCGAGCACCCCCCCCCCCCGGGTCGCCTGCCTCCCCCCCAAGCCCCAACCCCAGCAGCCCCTCCCAACAACCCCCCATACCACCCTCCCCTACCCCTCCCACCTCCCGGCGCACGACGATGCTCCTCCTACCCAGTCGCCAGCCACCTCCCCTATCCCCCCACCCCCAGCAACCCCTCCCATCCCTTAGCAATCCCTCCCAATAGCCCCCCATCCCCCCCATCCCTCCCAAAGGCACACATACACACACGTTAATGTTATTTTTATCTTTGTATTTTTATTTTATTCGTTGAGATGAAACTTTAATTTTGTTTGTTGTTTTGGTGTATTTGGCAATATTTGTAGGTTGATATTTTATACATAATTTGTGAAGGTGAAGTTTAAACAAGATATGAACTGTTATGATTTTTGTTGAGGTGAATTTTATTTCGAACAAGTTTAGATTATGAATTGTTATATATGAACTAGTTTGTTTGTATTAGCCATTGTTATGAACATGCTTGGATTATGTATTGTTGTGAACAAATTTGTTTGGATTATGAATTGTTATGCCCAAGTTTATTTGGATTATGGATTGTTATGAACAAGTTTGGATTATGGATTGTTTTGAACATGTTTGTTTGGCTTATGGATTGTTATGAACAAGTTTGTTTAGATTAGGAATTGTTATGAACAATTTATGTTGGGGTGAATTTTGTTGTTGAGGTGGGGTTAAAATTGGGTCAAATATGTTTGATAGGAAGCATGTCGAACAATGTTTGAAATAATTTGCCTTGTTTTAAGTCTTTATGTATTGTGCTATTAATGAAGCATGTTGAACAAATATTAATGACAAACTTAATCTATCTAGATATGAAGTCTAGCAGTGATGTTAACTTACCTTCGTTTTATGTTTACAGAATATGGATATACGGGAAATTCAAGATTGGATGTATAATAGGTTAACTGTTGATCAAAAAAATTACACCAAACAATTTATGAATGGTCTTAATCAGTTTATTCAATTCACAACTACACAACCGCAGTATATAGTTGATAAAGGCCTTATTAGGTGTCCGTGTTCAAAGTGTACTAATAGGAAACATAAGGATACTAGTAATGTGCGATGCGATTTGATGAAGTTTGGGTTGCAACATGAGTATTGGTATTGGACTTCACATGGGGAGTTAGCTCCAGAAACTAAAAACGTGGATTTCAGTGGTGCTAGTTCTTCGAATTAGGCTAATTTTTCGTATGGACTCAATAATTACGAGAATTTGGTATATGATGCTATGGATGTGAAAGCATTTCACCATGGTATGCATTATCGTCTCGATTTGAATGTTGAAATGAGTCATGATATTGAAATTGAGCGAAACAATGATCAACATCCTAATATACAAGCTCAACAGTTTTATGACATATTAGAAAATGCACATCGACCATTGTGGCCAGGTTGTGACACTTAGACGGAGTTATCAATGACTTTTCAAATGATGTTCTTAAAACATGACTACAATTTATCTTGGGGTTGTTTTGATCAATTGACAAAAATTGTGAAGTCGTCAAATCCATCAGATAATCATGTTCCTAACAACTGTTATGAAGCAAAAAAAAAAAAAAATAGTTAAGAAGTTAGGTTTAACATCGGTGAAGATTGATTGTTGCATCGAGGGGTGTATGTTGTATCACAGTGAAGATTCATGTTTAGAGGAATGTAAGTTTTGTAGGCATCCAAGATTTAAACCATCTAAGAGAGGTAGTAGGAATCGTGTTCCTTACAGAAAGATGCACTACATGCCTCTTATTCCAAGATTGAAAAGGTTGTATGCTTCTTCAAAATCAGCTGATCAAATGAGGTGGAATCATGAGCACAGAGGAGAGCCTAGTGTTATTTGTAATCAGTTTTTGATGGTCTGGCATGAAAACTTTTCAATGAAAAGCATTCTGAATTTGCTGTTAAGCCACGAAACATTAGGCTTGGATTATGTGCCGATGGATTTAATCCATTTAATCATACTTCGTCAAAGCAATACTCATGTTGGCCCGTGATTATTACCCTATACAACTTGCTGCCAGAATTGTGTATGACTACACCGTATATGTTTTTCACATGCTTGATTCCAGGGCCACGTAACCCAAAAGAAAGGATTGATGTGTACTTGTAGCCTATAATTGACGAGCTGAAAATTCTGTGATTAGAAGGAGTTGAATTGTATGACATTTCCAAAAGGCAGAATTTTCATGTATGGGCCGCCTTAATGTGGAAAATCAATGACTTTCCCACATATGGGTTGTTGTCAGGATGGATGACATCGGGTCGATTGGCTTGTCCTATATATATGCAACAAACAAAGGCATTCAGGCTGAAAAATGGTAGGAAGATTTCTTGGCTCGATTGTCATCATCAGTTTTTGCCTGAGAATCACCCATTTGGACAAAACAAAGATGTATTTTTCAAAGGACGCCGTGAACGATCAAACCCTCCATCAGTAATGACAGGTGATCAGACGTGGGAAGAAGTGCGTGGAATGCCGAAAGTTAGCGATATGCCAGTCAAGCATCCAAAATTGCAAGGATATGGCGTACATCATAATTGGACCAAACAAAGCATTTTTTGGGAGTTGCCATTAGAGCCTAACGAATTTCGGGTCTTAGACCTAGAATAAAACATTTGGTTTTTTTGTCCCACATCGTGCATTATGTGAGGTGTATATGGTCCTAGATGAGCAAACTTCGCCTCATATTTAGCAGCATTATTAACCCCTAGGATCAACTCCATAAATTCTTTTTCCCTTGCATACTTCACTACTTGGGGCATGAACTTGTTGGTGACTTTTTTCACAAAGTTCTTCCAAGTTTCATAGTTGTGCGATTTGCTTTCCATTGATGTTCTACAAGTCTCCACCAGTTACTTGTGGCTCCCTCCGTTAGAAGAATTGCATATTCCACTCATTCTTCTTCACCAAAGTGCAATATCCTAAAGATTTTAACTAGCACTACTACCCATGATTCAGCCTTTTGGTCATTAGGTTCACCATAAAATCTAGATGGATTAAGGCATAGAAAAAGATCTGACATCTTGTTCTTCTCTCTTTCTTCTGGTGGATTATTCTGGAGCTGTTGCTCATGAATTTTTATGAACTCTCACCAAAAACTGATGATTTGGTGTATGAAGTCGCTATTATTCTCTTTGTTCAATGGACAATTTTCTCTAGGCTTTGTCCTAGTGATTAGATCCTAAAAGGGATAGTTTTCTTAAGGCTCTCTCTTGGCGATTGGTCCCTAAGGATCATTTTTTGGAGGTTGTGTCTTTGATGTGGCATTTTGTTCTTGTTCAATTTTGGAAAGAAGATGAGTGTGGGTAGCTCCCTTTTCGGTGCCATTAACTACATATTAACGAGAGTTATCTATTGTGAGTTTGGTTATTCCTTGTTATACATATTAGCACATTTCTAATAAATGGTAGTAAAGAAACAACAACTTAAGTTTCATATATTCACAAAAAAGTTCACAATTTGCTATGTACATAGGACCATTTATATCATAGAAGCCTAATCCAGTTAAAACAAATGGGATCTAAACTGTTGACCTATTTAGCTAGGCCAACTACTAATCTAACAAGAACTGCTAGATTAAATGTCTAGCCAAGTCAAAACAAAAGGAAATTAGACTCTAGCCTGTTTAGTACTTAAACTATCATACTAAACTAATCCTAGTTATCTTCCGACTCGGAGCCACTTTCAGCAGTAGATTCCTCTTCTTCGGGGTCCTCTTGTACTGGTGCTAGTAGCTGAGCCTATCTTAGCACCTCTGGTTGTTGTAAAAGGATCTCGATATGTTCATTCCTTCATTAAGTTTAGGCAATTCAAAGTGTAATCTGCTCCCCTAGGCGCAAAATTTTTATATTCTTGTTTTGGAACTGCTACTAGAATTGTTGCTCTTGGTTCATCATCTCGACATTCTTTTGAGCTAGTTGTCGCTCGAGATCACACATGTGATTTCTCTCCTATGTCAGTTGGCCTTGGGGTTGATTCTAACTCTTGAGTGTAACAGTAAGATAGTATCCCACGATGCCAAGTCATTTCTCTTGCATTATCATATTCCACGATGATCGTATGGCGATTGCGATTGAGTTCCTCAGCTACGTATCTAGGTAGATGTCCCTCTAGTTCATTTCCTGGTAGGGTAATAACACAAGGAAGGGTAATTCCTAGGCACTTGAATTCCACCTACTCGCTCTGGCCCAACTACTACCCAATAATCCAGTCGAATGCCATTTGGCCTTTGATACCCCACCTTATGCCTAGTGTTTTAATCTACCATCTACCACCAATCAAACCAATTGATTTGTAGGATAGCAAGCCCAAATAAGATGTATGTTAGTGAAATACAAACCAACTCACAACTCTAGTGAGAGCATGGTACCTATATTAATACATGCTCTGATACCACCTCTAAGCGCCCCTCTCCTTAGGGTTCTCCTAAACGATCAGGCCCCACTGGTTCTCATATTGAGAATTTTGCCCCTAGATAAATACTTAGTATGAATGCCGCTAATCAATCATGTGAGTAGTTGACGGTCTCAAAACGGAAGTGATTTAGAAAACGGGTGCAAGTAGTATTAACCATAAAAGTTCAAATTGAATAATAGGGTAATATTTATAGTATTTGTTATTACATAGACGATGTGCAATAGTTAGGAAACATAAAGTCATGCAAAATATCAAAGTTAACTATTTGTAGCTAAAGGTGTAATAACTCGGCATTTCTAGGTGTTTCAAAAGCTAGTTATATGATTAAATTATTTAGCTTTTATGTGACTATTTTATATGTGAACTATGTGATTAAATTATTTAGCGTTTTATTATTTTATAAGTGAAATGTGTACTAACTATTATGTTTTCATACCAACCAATTGATTCTACGTATATGCACATAAATCAATATATATATATATATAATTTATACATGCATTCTTTTTCAAAGTCATAATGATAGGACTTATTTGTAATAAAATCATATATATAGTATTTTTGTAGTTTTAAACAATACATATATGTTAAATATTCATCTATATGTATTTTCAAAAATTACAACTTATTAATTTATTCATACGTTTAAATAATCTATGCATATTAGGTGACATTTAGAAATATAATAACTATGTTACTCAAATTAATTTTGCGACATATAATTAGTACATAGATATGAATATATATATATATGTGTGTGTGTGTGTGTGTGTTTGTCGATTATATATAATAATGTATTAGAAATCATTTTATAGCATGAAATATTATCGAAATTAGAAATCATTTTATACATGCTAAATATTTATATTATACACATACATATTTATATTATTATATATATACATTCTCGTACATATATGCACATATATACACAATACTATTAATATATTATACATATATATTTTGTACATATATAGATATATACAACAGTATTGATATTATATATATATATATATATTCGTACACATACATACATACATATATAGATAAGATATAACCTAAAGTGTGATATATTTTATATATATATATATATAAAGATATATTTTCATAAATATATATATAGTAAAAATGTTTCTCTTGCGTTACTTGTATTACATGAAAATGTCATTGTCTTTATTAAATGAATTCATACACCTAAACTACTAGATAAATCAAGAATATATACACTTGTATTAATCTTATGAACTTATACCATATAGACATATGTATACCTATAAGTATATTATATACATAATTAAAAGATAGTATAAATAATAATAGTTAAAAGATAGCATTGATATTATATAAATATATTTTCTATATCCTATATGAAAAAATATATACTATATAGACATATGTATACCTATAAGTATATTATATACATAATTAAAAGATAGTATAAATAACAATAGTTAAAAGATAGTATTGATATTATATAAACATATATATTCTATATACTATATAGACATATGTATACCTATAAGTATATTATATATATAATTAAAAGATAGTATAAATAATAATAGTTAAAAGATAGTATTGATATTATATAAACATATATATTCTATATACTATATAGACATATGTATACCTATAAGTATATTATATACATAATTAAAAGATAGTATAAATAATAATAGTTCAAAGATAGTATTGATGTTATATAAATACATATATATTCTATACACTATATGAATATATATATACTATATAGACATATGTATACCTATAAGTATATTATATGCATAATTAAAAGATAGTATAAATAATAATAGTTCAAAGATAGTATTGATATTATATAAATATATATATTCTATATACTATATGAACATATATATAATATATAGACATATACTTACCTATAAGTATATTATATACATAATTAAAAGATAGTATAAATAATAATAGCTCAAAGATAGTATTGATATTATATAAATATATATATATATATATATTCTATATACTATATAGACATATGTATACCTATAAGTATATTATATACATAATTAAAAGATAGTATAAATAATAATAGTTAAAAGATAGTATTGATATTATATAAATATATATATTCTATATACTATATGAACATATATATAATATATAGACATATGCATACCTATACAGTATATTATATACATAATTAAAAGATAGTATAAATAATAATAGTTCAAAGATAGTATTGATATTATATAAATATATATATATATATTCTATATACTATATGAACATATATATACTATATAGACATCTGTATACCTATAAGTATATTATATACATAATTAAAAGATAGTATAAATAATAATAGTTAAAAGATAGTATTGATATTATAAAAAAAAAGAAAATTTTGCTCTTGTATGGACTCGAACTTGGGACCTCTTGGATGCAAGACTAATACCTTGCCATTGAGCTACTTCCAACTTGGTTTATTGTTTTGCCTATTATATATTAACATTACATTTTTAATTAAAAAAACTTAAAAAAAAATCGGGGGAAATTTCCGCCGGATTTCCCCGATTTTAAAAAAACATTAAAAAAAAATCGGGGGAAATTTTTCCCCGGAATTTCCCTCGGTTTTAATTTTAAAAAAAAAGAAAATTTTGCTCTTGTATGGACTCGAACTTGGGAACTCTTGGATGCAAGACTAATACCTTGCCATTGAGCTACTTCCAACATTGTTTATTGTTTTGTCTATTATATATAAATATTACGTTTTTAATTAAAAAAAATTAAACGAAAAACCGAGGGAAATTTTCCCCCGGAATTTCCCCCGGTTTTTAATTTAAAAAATTCAAAAAAAAAACCGAGGGAAATCTCCCCCGGTTTTCAATAAAAAAAATTAAAAAAAAATCGGGGGAAATTTTCCCCCGGTTTTTAATTTAAAAAATTAAAAAAAAAAAAGGGAAAAAATTTCCCCCGATTTTTAATTTAAAAAATTAAAAAAAAAACGGGGGAAATTTTCCCCCGGATTCCCCCGATTTTTAAAAATAAAATAAAAATTCCAGGGGAAATTCCGGCGGAAAATTTCCCCCGGAATAATTTCGCCGGAATCCGGCGTTTTTTCTGTAGTGTTACCGACAATGTTCTTTTTGCATATTAGGTTAATCATTTAATAAGACACGGAGTCATAAGGGCCACGCGGCCATTAAGCTCAACATGAGTAGAGCCCACGATAGGATCGAATGCTATTTCTTGAAAAGAATGATGTTGAAATTGGGGTTACATGATAAGTTCGTCAATCTGATTATGTAACGACCCGGTAATCCTTATTACTCAAATAATTGATATAAAATCCTATTCTCTTGAATATGTCATTTTTACTTGTTGTTTCACATTTTAGTCTGATTTTTAGGATTAATTGATAATTTGAACGGTAAAGTGCAAATTTTCGAATTTCAATTTCTCCTCTTGGAAAATCCGTCTATCAAATACTTATGAGTTTTCAAAAGTAATATAAATGATTTTCCAAGTTTTAAAGGAATTGGACATTCTAACACAAGTTTCGAAATTATATGTCCTAAATTGTAATTTTTGAAAATACAACTAAAACATTTTTTATTTCTGGGAAATATGCATATAATTTCAGATTTACAAAGATTAAATTTTATAATTTGGGGATTTTCTAAATTCAGTTTGAATTTTCGGATTTTAGGCCTTAAACCCTAATTTTCTGCCCTAAAATCCTAATTTTCGGGTTTTACGAAAATAATAAATACAAATTCGACTTTTTAATAAGATAAAGATTTGATTTCAAAGTTTATAAGATGAGGACAATCAGAATCAGAATTTATTTGATTTTATTTGATTTTTGTGTTAATATTTTATTAAAATATCTTACACTAATACAAGATGCTTTGCTTCTAGAAATTATACACTTGTGTGGTCTTCTATCATCTAGCTTCATGAATCATGTGTTAGGGTTACACCAAGGCTAGAAATAGAGGAGGGAGTTGGAAGATTGCATTCAATTTGGCAACTAATATTAAGCTTGGGTAGAAGATTTGCATTAATTAGAAGATTTGCATTAATTAAGACTTTGTCCCCAAGTCGTGCCTTCTACTCTCATCCTCCACTATAAATAGGGAGAAGGGGTTGCTCACATTTCGCACACAAACACACAAATCCCGCCTAAAAACACACCCCCACACTCATTCTACTCTCAACTCCCAAAACACTTCATATTTATAGCCTATCTTTCACCCACACATTTATAATATATATACAAACCCTTCTATTTTCATCCATATATACCTATTAGCCTTCCATATAGCCCTTTATATACCTTCTTTTCCCTAAAAGCATTTGAAGGTAGAATTATTACCTTTCTCATAGGTTGTTTAGGCAAAATAGTCTTACATTATTTTCATAAATAAGGCTTTAACTTGGATTTACCAAATAATGGTAAAATAACAAGTAATTGCCTATGTTCACATTTTTTTAAGATTTTATGTCTCACGTTATTTACTATACATGTTAATATCATGATAATTGTTTTCTTGCTATTATGCTTTCATAAAGGTACATGCATGAACATGATATGTTTATTTGTGCTCTTTATGATCTATGTGTTATGAGAAAATTATTTCTCAAATATATGTTGGGCTTGAAATATTATGGAATTGATGTTACTGAGTTCCGCCGAGACACTCTATTGGAGATGCTGGTATTAAGTGTTCCAGCCCTCTATCTCCTAATCGCTCCTCATATGGACGCAGTGTTCCATGTGAGAGTGGGTCGTAGGCTTCGGCATATACCAGGTTATGACAATTGGTGTGACTCGATTGGGATTGGTGGACTCGTAGAGTAACTCGATTGGATTATTGATTGTGCTGCGAGTTATAAGGCATTGCGTCACTGTATGTGACGAACAAGGAGTATTATGTGATTTTAAATGTTTATGTGCAATTTTCACATACTTGCACCTAATGTGATTGCGTAATAGTTCTATTCAACTTGAACCGGATCGTCAGGAGAGCGGAACTGAGGAGTACTATGAAGCTTTTACCTAGACTTGAGAGGGATTAATTGTGATGTACCATGAAAGCCGTCATATTTTGTACTAAACATGTTATTTATGAACCTTAATGTAGTATTGTATATTTTTTTCGGGTTGTGACAGATTATATGTTGTGTTTTTTTTGTTACACTACTTTTTTGTCCTATGTTATTCCAAGTTTGGTTCTCTTACACCTCAACTGGGGCTACAATAGAGAGACTTGCTATCCCTATATCTATTCTTGATTTGCCCGGGGGTACTCACAAGCCTCATTCAAGACCGCGAGTTAAAAGATGAACTCATAGGGGTTTCCATTTGTAGGTTAACTCCTAGCATTTCTCACCTGTTGTTTACTGACGATACATTTATATTTTGCCAGGCTTCTTATTGGGCTATGGATTGTATCATGGAGATCTTAGATATTTATGCCAAGGCATCTGGGCAAGTCGTTATTATAAAAAAATCATCCATACTTTTCAGCAAGAATGCCTGCTTGATTCCCATGATGAGATTGTTGCTGCTCTCTGTATTAGGGTAGCGGACTGCCACGAGAAATACATACGAATTCCATCAAATATCGGGTCCTGACAGAGGGAGGCTTTCTCATCGATCAAAGAGAGAGTATGTCACTATATTCAAGGATGGAATGAAAAACTCTTAACTCAGGGAGGCAAAGAAAATATTGATCAAAGTTGTGGTTCAAGCTATTCCATCTTATAATTAGCTACCTCAAAATTCCAAACAACATGGTCGACGAGCTTGAATCTATGGCTGCAAACTATTGGTGGCATAGTAATGGGACAAAAAAGATCCATTAGGTATTTTTGGATTCATTGTGTAAGAGCAAGAAGGACGGTGGCATGGGCTTTTGAACCTTTAAGACATTTGACTTGGTTTTATTAGCGAAACAAATTTAGCGCATCATTAAGTGTTCGGATGCTCTTCTTAGTCGACTTCTCAAGGTTAGATATTTTCCTCATACGAACTTCTTTGGGAGTAAGTTGGGCAGCCGACCATCTTATAGGTAGGATTCTATCTATGTTGCTATAACACTTATCGAAGGACGCTCAACATGGTGTATAAGGTCATGTTCGAAGGTGCAGATTTGGGGTGATAGGTGGCTGCCTCAATCATTGATTTTTAAAGTAAAACACCTCCTACCGATGATGGGGTTCAAACAACAATTGACTCTCTTCATGTCCTAGCATCAATGTGCTAGGCCCGAGGATGCAGAATGTATTCCTTCAATTCCACTCAGTGGCTTGTTGAACAAAGACACCTTCATATGGCATTTCAGCCGAAATGGCAAGTTCTTAATTAGGAGTGTACATTATGTTGCCTGCTTAATAGCAAGGCACAATGGGCCTAGCTCCCACCTCTCAAGCTCTGCACATGTTAGCTAGAAATTCTTGTCGCTGGCGAAGGCTCTGAATAAAATCAAAACATCTGCTTAGAAAGCATGCAAGTCTACCATTCCCACAATAGTTAACTTAGCCTAACGGCACTGTCTCACAGTTGAAGGTTGCCTAGGCCTATCAAGAGGAGAGGGAAGATTTATTCCACACTTTGTTTTGCTATCTATTTGTGAGGCAAGTTTGGTGTTGTTGGAATTTATCACTCGTAAACGAATAAAATAAATAGATCAGGTTGGGTACCTGATATGCATCGGAATTGTTAATCCACAAAGTCCAAATCTGACTCGACCTCTAGCCCTCCATTGACCCAATCATGAACGTGCCTTGCTCACCCTTGGTGGATTACTACAAGAGTAATTCACACATTTTACACACCTTAAATCCTTAGAGAACTAATGGTGATACTCCAAGAATGAACACAAAGAGAAATTTTTTCTAAAGAAAAGAGAAAATAGAAAATAGAAAGTATGACGACCCCGAAATCCCTTTATTATTATTATTATTATGGCTATTATTAGATTAATACTATCATTATTGGCTACATACATGCATACATTTTTAATTGCAACGTATAAGGTACATTACATAAGGGTACATCAACAAAAGAGAGTCTCGACTTGCTAGTTTACTACTGATACATAGCAAAAGCAAAAACCCAAAACAGGTACGCAGCGGAAAATCCTACATCCTTCTTCCTAATAAAATGCTTCAAAAGGTTCCTCCTCCTCACCATCATAAAAGCTATCTTCGGAAGCATCTAAAATATAATATAACATGGAATCAACATACGTTGAGTAGAAACACTTCTTTATACACATAAGGTGCTCGGATGTCAAGTGCACATTAGTTACACATAGCACATATATAATTTCACACTTTCTACCTTTCGTCACCTGACAGTGACCCTTATAACTACCCGGGCCGAAATAACAACCAGCACATTTCTCCCGCCAGCCTTATCCTCCAATGGTCGTATCCCGGGCATACGCCTTAGTATTGTTCTACGACCCTCTCTCTTGAGTAGATCCCTCCGTCTACCCAAGGGAGGGATTAGGAGATGGAAGGGTGGTGAACTCTCCCGGCTACTCAATAGTATGTCCCGGTGGAACACCCCCCAGACCATTCCAGCACATATGGGCCCATTCACACAATTGCAATTTGTTCACATATGCACATCATCATAGTTTAGCAAAGTAAGCTCCACACGTATAAATGAACGCTTTATGTTTGCTTATTAAGCATATGTAAATAGATAGTAGCAAAATATGTAAATAGATAAAATATAAATATAAATATATAAACATAACTAGTATAAATATATAAATATAAAGACTAAAATATAACTAGTATAAATATACTTAAATATATATATAGATTAAAAGATAACTAATATAAATATAAATATATAAAATATATAAAATGTGATATAGATAAGTTTATATATATAAAGATGATAGGAAAATATATAAACTATATAAAGTGTGATATAGATAGAAGATGATTGAAATTATCTACATATATATATAAACTAATAAAATGAATATAATTATATATATACTTATACGTACCATATATATATATATATATAGATTAAAGTAGTCTTACTAAGTATTACTAAGTATATAATTAGTCTATAATAAGTAGACATATATATATACGTTCATAACTATATATAGATATATATACCTAATATAATATGAATTAGCTAAATGAATAGATTACAATACTTTAAATATTTATATATATATACGTACATAGATATATATATATATATATATTTCTATAATCATCAAAGTAGGCATAAAACTATACAATAAAGTATAATAAATAGATATATGGAGCTTTCTTCACAATTACTTTCAAGACAACATAGGATATTCCCCTACTAGCTCATTTAAAGAATCATGGTCTCATACTACCTCATATAAAGCATAGAACTCACATAATAATCCAAATAAAACATAAGAATGCCATGTTATTGTAAAAGGCACAATAATCACATAGTTTTCCAAGAAAGCATAGTAAGCACATAGAACTCCAAATAAGCATACTAATCACATAAGATCTTCAAGATCATGCTCATAATTCTATCCATCCTTAAACTTCCTCCCAACAAGAGTTAAACATGATAAAATGAACTATAAAGTAACATGAAGCTAGCAACATAACTAAAACTCTCAACTTGGAGGTATGTTTGGCAAAAGCTCTCACTCTAGGCCATTCAAGCTTGTTCTTTTACATTGCTTGGGCACAAGAGTATGGAAGCTTGCCTAATCTCCTCAAGAAGAAGAAGAAAAACCCTCTACTTAAGGTATAAAGAAGAGTTCCTACCTTAGTTCTTCAAAGTGTGTAGTAATTTGGAGGAAGTGAAGTGTTTGGAGGAAAAAATGAAAGAGAGTGTAAGAGCAAGAGAGAGTGCACGGTTTTGGGCTGGAAAAATGGCTGAAAAATGAGGATTTTGGTGTATATGGTCTTGTGTAATTATCTTCCATGTATTAGACACAAATATCCAATTATTAAATTCAACTAAATACCTATTCCATACATTATACATGGCTATATATGCTTACACCTATTCTTACTAAATACCATGTATATGTATGTGGGTATGTGTGTGTGTGTATATGTAGCCATGTACATCACCACTAATATATAGTAATTTATGTATATGAGGTTCAAGAGTATGTATTAGTAAAGATATTTTGATAAAATATAAAATAAAATCAACTAAAATCAAACAAAAATATATATATTCTGAAACTCTTATTTATTAAGTATTTTATTGCTTATTTCTCAGCAAAAAAACGAAAATTGGGGTTGGAGGAGGTGAAAAGACCAAAATACCCCTTGTTTTGCCCATTTTTCGAAAATTGCCCAAAAATAGAAATAAAATTGTAAAAATTCGAAAATTAATTTTTGTAAGTCAAATAAAACCTAGAATATTTATTTGTATTATTATTTTAATTTTTGGATAATAATTAAGCATTTTCAAAATTAGATTTCAAATTAATAACTTAAATACGATGTTTTCCGAAAATTACTAAAAATGCTTGGAAAAATAGGTAAAAGTTGAAAATAATCTATTAAAAATTTCTGGAAGTTTAGAAGGATCAAATGCATAAAAGTTTAAAAATATTTGGAATTTATAATATTTTATAAATATTTAGGTAGTAAAATACTCACTAGTTCACAAATAAATCATATTTGAAAAAATAATCTCTAGAAATCAATAACTCACAAAATAATCCTATAAATTTTGTATAATATAAAATATGTATATAAAGGATTTACCGGGTCGTTACAACCTCCCCTCCTTAGAAAATTTCGTCCTCGAAATTGAGTCGAAGCCTAATCGAACAACTGTGGGTATTTCTCTTGCATCTCTTCCAGTCGTTCCCACGTACTCTCTTCAATCCCATGGTCCTTCCATAGAACGCGGACTAATTTTATGGTTTTGTTTCTCAAGGTGTGTTCTTGGAAGTCTAGGATCCTCACTGGCTCTTCGACATAGGTCAAGTCTGGACTAATGTCGAGGGACTCATGGTCGACAACATGAGAGGGATCAGGATAGTATTTCTTAAGCATAGACACATGAAATACGTTATGTACTTCTGCCAAAGTTGGGGGTAAGGCTAATCGGTAGACAACTTTCCCCACTCTCGCAAGTATCTCAAAAGGTCCAATATAGCGTGGGTTAAGCTTGCCCTTTCTCCCAAACCTCAAAACACCTTTTCTTGGCGAGACTTTTAAGAATACGAAGTCACCCACT
>CM047871.1:14190505-14428980 GCA_026212405.1 Petrea volubilis | reverse complement strand
TTAGCAAAGTAAGCTCCACATGTATAAATGAACGCTTTATGTTTGCTTATTAAGCATATGTAAATAGATAGTAGCAAAATATGTAAATAGATAAATATAATATAAATATATAAACATAACTAGTATAAATATATAAATATAAAGACTAAAATATAACTAGTATAAATATACTTAAATATATATATTAGATTAAAAGATAACTAATATAAATATAAATATATAAAATATATAAAATGTGATATAGATAAGTTTATATATATAAAGATGATAGGAAAACATATAAACTATATAAAGTGTGATATAGATAGAAGATGATTGAAATTATCTACATATATATATAAACTAATAAAATGAATATAATTATATATATACTTATACGTACCATATATATATATATATAGATTAAAGTAGTCTTACTAAGTATTACTAAGTATATAATTAGTCTATAATAAGTAGACATATATATATACGTTCATAACTATATATAGATATATATACCTAATATAATATGAATTAGCTAAATGAATAGATAACAATACTTTAAATATTTATATATATATACGTACATAGATATATATATATATATATATATATTTCTATAATCATCAAAGTAGGCATAAAACTATACAATAAAGTATAATAAATAGATATATGGAGCTTTCTTCACAATTACTTTCAAGACAATTCCCCTACTAGCTCATTTAAAGAATCATGGTCTCATACTACCTCATATAAAGCATAGAACTCACATAATAATCCAAATAAAACATAAGAATGCCATGTTATTGTAAAAGGCACAATAATCACATAGTTTTCCAAGAAAGCATAGTAAGCACATAGAACTCCAAATAAGCATACTAATCACATAAGATCTTCAAGATCATGCTCATAATTCTATCCATCCTTAAACTTCCTCCCAACAAGAGTTAAACATGATAAAATGAACTATAAAGTAACATGAAGCTAGCAACATAACTAAAACTCTCAACTTGGAGGTATGTTTGGCAAAAGCTCTCACTCTAGGCCATTCAAGCTTGTTCTTTTACATTGCTTGGGCACAAGAGTAGGGAAGCTTGCCTAATCTCCTCAAGAAGAAGAAGAAAAACCCTCTACTTAAGGTATAAAGAAGAGTTCCTACCTTAGTTCTTCAAAGTGTGTAGTAATTTGGAGGAAGTGAAGTGTTTGGAGGAAAAAATGAAAGAGAGTGTAAGAGCAAGAGAGAGTGCACGGTTTTGGGCTGGAAAAATGGCTGAAAAATGAGGATTTTGGTGTATATGGTCTTGTGTAATTATCTTCCATGTATTAGACACAAATATCCAATTATTAAATTCAACTAAATACCTATTCCATACATTATACATGGCTATATATGCTTACACCTATTCTTACTAAATACCATGTATATGTATGTGGGTATGTGTGTGTGTGTATATGTAGCCATGTACATCACCACTAATATATAGTAATTTATGTATATGAGGTTCAAGAGTATGTATTAGTAAAGATATTTTGATAAAATATAAAATAAAATCAACTAAAATCAAACAAAAATATATATATTCTGAAACTCTTATTTATTAAGTATTTTATTGCTTATTTCTCAGCAAAAAAAACGAAAATTGGGGTTGGAGAGGTGAAAAGACCAAAATACCCCTTGTTTTGCCCATTTTTCGAAAATTGCCCAAAAATAGAAATAAAATTGTAAAAATTCGAAAATTAATTTTTGTAAGTCAAATAAAACCTAGAATATTATTTGTATTATTATTTTAATTTTTGGATAATAATTAAGCATTTTCAAAATTAGATTTCAAATTAATAACTTAAATACGATGTTTTCCGAAAATTACTAAAAATGCTTGGAAAAATAGGTAAAAGTTGAAAATAATCTATTAAAAATTTCTGGAAGTTTAGAAGGATCAAATGCATAAAAGTTTAAAAATATTTGGAATTTATAATATTTTATAAATATTTAGGTAGTAAAATGCTCACTAGTTCACAAATAAAATCATATTTGAAAAAATAATCTCTAGAAATCAATAACTCACAAAATAATCCTATAAATTTTGTATAATATAAAATATGTATATAAAGGATTTACCGGGTCGTTACAGAAAGAGTGTAAGTAGAGTGAATTTTATGGAATTGTATTGAATTCAAATGAATAATTCCATGGGAGAGGCCCCTATTTATAGGCATCCCGAAGTAGTAGAATCTTATTCCACTTAGGAATTCTACTCCCACTCAAATTAGGATTGTAGCAATCTACATTGATTGTGTTGATCACATTAATGGTGCTAATCCATATAGATAATGCGAATCCATAACAAATATGGATGCATTGAAATACTTGGGACTTAATCCAATTTATTTCATCTCCTACCCATCCATATTTGACTCGATCTCCTTGAATCTCATTCTCATAGAACTTCTCAATCTCACGTCCTCCCTTTTGTACATGGAATAAGGTGTGCGACCAAACGAGAAGGGAAAAAGCTTAGGAGAGTTGTATTAAGAAACCACCAAAATAACATAACTCTACAACTTTAAGAACTCACTACATACCCAAAACTAAGTAGTCACACTAGATCAAGCATCTCTAATCCCTCAATATAAAAATAGAGCATGCTTTAACTCTTCTATTCTATATCTATGTTCATGACTAGTCAAAATATATTCGACTTAGTGGTCCTGACAATGAACCATAGAACACAAGTGTGTTACCAATTTAATTTTTCCTCGGCCTCTCATGCCAATTAGCTTGGGCTCAATAGCTTTCCTACACATACTTTGACAGACTTAATCATTCATGGCCATTAGATGCATGCCAAACTAGCATTTTCAAACTTACACCACTTGACATAGTCCAAAGTCCTAAAGGGCACAAGAAAAAACAATATAGACTTACACAATGATAGAGTCGGGATCCACTCAGTCACTTCCCATAGGAGGTCGTCTCTAAGCACATGTAGTATGCATACATGCTATGATGGAGCTCTCACTTAATTTTGGTATGTCCTGCTCTTAACATCATATGAACCTTAGTACAATTGCTATCTAAGTGCCTACCTACGCACTACTAGACTGACACTACAAAAATGCCTCCTAACAGTTGCATTATAGGTACACTTGGCATCCCAACAATACTTGGCGCTCAAAGTACACTTCAATAAAGACTTAATTATCACAAAAATAACAATAGCATCGTGCAACTCAATGCACATCCAACTAGATAGCCTCCAATGATCCTAGACCGTTTCATTTAAGTATCTACTTTACCGCATCACAATATTTGCATCAAGGATATAACTTACCATCATAATTCTCGAGCACAGGACTAATTGAGCACACACAAATGCACATCCAACTTTTTACATCGCTTTCGTATACCATAATAGCTATTATTTCTTTTCTTTCTCTTTTATGGCATTTTTTTAATTAAGAGCATAATCTTGATCATGGAATGTCAAATGGATTTGTATGATGTATATACAAGTGCAATAGCAGATTTTAGAGTATATAATAACTCTTAGTGCTTTAATATCAAGCATACATCTCACTTGTTCAATGTCTATCTCGCATAGAAAGACAGCCATATCGAAATGGTGACATATCTATGTAACTCACAACCATCATATTATTGCCCATTATATGGGTAGAGACACTTCTCTAACTTGTTCTGACATATATCTAGTGATTTTAATCAAACATCGTTAAGCCTATCATAGGGATGGCTTGATGAAATCGATAGTACTACTTCATAGACGACAATTCATAAAATAGAGTTCAAGCAACAATCATTGTGCTCTTGCCCTATTTTGTGAAATCATTAGATGATCCAAATCAAACTATCCACTTTGCACTTGACCTTTAAAAAACCGCATGTTCTATGTGGTCTTGCATTTAGATAGAAGATCAACTAACTCTTATATGTAGTTCTTGGTTATTTGGTTTATCTTTACCTGTAGTAGCTATCTACTACATTATTAAGTGAAATCACAAGTCTGAATTGTTCTAAAAACTCACGAAAGACTCCCACTCAATCTTGGATAGATGATGGGAAACAATACGAGTTCATTCCTTTAATATGAATTTTATGAGTCTTTTGTGGGACACTCCCACTTATTCATTGGTCGCTCCTCAATATCCCTAACAAGTAAAAGTCAATAAAACGTATAATTACTAGAAATTTGAGCACCTCCTAAGATAAAGGGATCTTGCAACTCATACAGATCAAGATTCCTCTTGACTTCACATACATACATAAGATTCCTTCCCAAGGAAATTTACACCACGCGACATATTTTTCAACATTTTCAACTGTTACTCATCACCTTCATGAGAACATAGAATTGAATAATCCATTGGATGTACAAATATTTACAATATAGACAACAATCAAAATAATGTCTCATCAAATAAGATAATTTAATTTTGCGCCATCATAAATCTAGACATGTTTGATTCTTCTCACATCGCAAGCCCATTCAACTACGAAGTATTTAGAATCATTTTAACTAGCATCTATATTTTTTTGACAAATATTCAAACAAATTGAATAAGATATTCTCACTTTCTATTAGTACATTAAACGTCTCCACTGTCAAAAAAAAGGGAAAAAAGAAATTTAATGCTTTTGACTTATGAGTTATAGTATGTACCAAATTAAGCATGAATAATGAAAAACAAGATAGAGTGTACTATATAGCGCCTCATACTTATATGCCTGCGTTCGTCTTAGTGGAACAACTCTAAAGAATAAGTGCTTCTTTAATTTTCAAACAGACATTTCTACTAAAAAATTTGCATAATGGAGATTGACTTTAGCAAGTGAGCTAACAAAGCCTCCTCTAGCTAGCATGGCCATCCCCATAATATCGTTGCCATGAAAAATGAAGTATAAAAAATACATGCTTAAATAAATTGAATCTCAAAGAAAAGACGACCTAAGCTATTAGGTCTCTTGCATGAAAATCTTAGACAATTTTCTTTATTTATGTTTTTAATAAAATTAACTATATCATTTATGCATATTCCCAAAGTGTTATTCTAACAGATTGTCGAGTTTGGAAATAATTAACTCATGCCATTGCCAAACTTAAAGTGGTACTTCCAAACTAAGAATGCATGCATCCTCTTGTGCACCATTTGGACTTATGGCGGCACAACACCCGATAATAGTCTATATGTGTGCTCAATCTCCAACGATTTGCTATATCTCCCTACTTCTACAATCCACTAAGGAATGTATGGAAAATACTAGAAAATTTTAACAGAGTCTCAGGTAATCAAACTCTATCTCTGTATAAGTATGACCAAAGTGACTGGACCAATGGCACTTAACTATTTATAGATCCTTGGTTGCATTAATATAGATGATACAAAGTGGTCACTTATGTTGGATCATTTTATGGTTCTAATTTATTCATTGATTTATGTTGGTAAGCGACATCCACAATTACTTATGCATTTTTGACATTTTAAAATCACCCTCAAGTTGGACAATTGTTCTTTGTCGAACGTTGATCTAATCAATGATAACATAAGTTATAAATGCCTAAGAAGTCAACTCAAAATAGTAACTATGTGATAATTAGAACCTATTAAATTGCGAGTTGGTTCATATTTCAAAATAGAGCTCAAACTTTACTCAAGCATTCATGTCTGCAACTTAACTAATTAAAGCATAATATAGTTTTGATCCCTTATTGACTGTAGCATCTAATACACGACAATGGCAACTTGTCCAATTTTTATATGCTCAATGGACTTTATAGAAAAAATGATGAGTTGGTCTAAAATATGTAACTAAATTGATTGCACAATGTACTACCCTAATATTTTATTCTTTATATAAGTAAAATATTTATTATTTCTTTGTACCCACGAAAATCTAAATTTTCACAACTCAGGCTAGTAATCATTTCTCACTGAGTAAAACCAATAATAAAAATTTATCGATCATCAATGAAATAATATATATATGTATGTATATGCATGCCATCACTTAATAATGGAAAAACAAATATTTATATTTAGCTCCCCAAAAGTCAATAACGATCCATCTGTTAAACATTTTGCAACAATCAATCTCAATTGCATCAACGAATAATTAGTTTAAATTAAACATGCATTTAATCAAAACACATGTAGAACATCCAATACATAAATGAACCGCATAGGAAGATAAAAAAATTCTTCTACATGTCCAAAAATTTTGACCCACAAAAAAAAATTGCATGCATCGTAATGCGCTAAAATAAATTCTCATAATTTATTGCTCTTAAGATATCAAAAAAATGTAATATTATGGCATGGTCAAAAATACATTTAATGATGATTATTCATGATTGTAATATCATAAATTTTAGAAGCATATATACTATATCTTGCCTGAAAGAAAATATATAAATCAGTCTCATTAAGCCAACCCATTTGTCAATAAAACAAGTATGGACATTAAAACAATGCAACAATCGAACGGTAGGATTATGCTTTTATGAAGATAAACACCTATGTTCAAATCCCAAGTGTTGCAAAACATTATGTCGTGTGTCTGGTATGACAGCCCCTTGGTGCTTGACGCTCAAATAGGGTATTGTATAAACTACTCTCACTATAGGAAAAACGACGGTTTCCGACGGAACTATTCCAGGGGAATATTCCGCCGGAGTAAAATCGAGGAAATTCCGGTGGAAAAAGTTTTTCCAAAATTTTTTTTTAAATTTTACATAAACCGAGGGAAATCCGGGGGAAAATTTCCCCTTTTTTTTTTTAATTTTTAATAAAAAAATCGGGGAAAAATTTCACCTTTTTTTTATTTTTTTAATTAAAAATCGGGGGAAATCCAGGGGAAGATTTTCCCCGATTTGTTTTTAAAAATTTTTAATACAAAACCAGGGGAAATCCGGGGGAAGATTTCCCCTGGTTTTTTTCGAATTTTTTTTTTGTAACAAATCGGGGGGAAATCCGAGAAAATATTCCCCTGGTTTTTTTTTGGATTTTTTTTTATAACAAACCGGGAGAAAATCCGAGGAAATATTCGCCCGATTTTGTTTTGGAATTTTTTTTATAACAAACCGGGAGAAAATCTGAGGAAATATTCCCCCCGTTTTTTTAAAATGTTTTAATACAAAACCGGGGGAAAATTTCCCCCAATTTTTTTAAAATTCTTTTAGTTAAAAACTCGGGGGAATCCGAAAGAATATTTCCTAGGGTTTTTTCCTTGAATTTTTAAATAATTTTTTAATAAACAACTCTGGAAAAATCGGGCGAATTTTTTTTTAATGCAGTTAATTAATTGTTTGGATTGTTTTTTGGTGTATTTTTATATTTTCCTTTAATTTACAATAATAACCAAATAAAATGAAAGACAATTCTCTAGAAAAATTATTTTCCATGTTGTGTTCTTTAACAAATGAACAAGATAGACAATTTTAAAATTCTTGTAGTTTTTTTCATTTCCTTAACAAAGGTTGAAATGTTTTTTGAGTTTGTCATGATTTCGCCATATTAGAGAAATGTGAATGCAAAGGTGAAACTTTGAGATGTCGAATAACTAGCGAAAATTTTATTGAGAATTTAAATTAAATGTCAAATATAAATTAATTCATATCATTTTTTCCCTCGCCTATATGACTATTTGAGAAATTTATCCCTTCTATTATCATGATCTTTTGAATAATTAATATGATTCAAAACTATTAAACAGAAACACGCTCATAAGTGAATTTTTTCGCCCCTTCTCTCTCAATTTGAATTCTTCTTTTGTTGATTATAAATGACTTTATCATCTGTTTATTTATATTACCTCCTTAAATGGATAATGATATTTTCTTTTGAACTTTAACACATGCACCTTTGCATAAGCCAATTAAATTGCAATTCATTGGGGGAGCCTATAATTTTTGAACTCAAGTCCAAAGAAAATAAATAATTCATCTATAATCTATTTTGAAAGCATAATATACCATTTTAATTGCGTTTTTAGGACAAGGGATATGACACCAAAATCATGCATCAACAAATAGAAAATAAAATAATTATCTATAAACCAAGAGATTGAATTTTCGCAGGAAAAACTAATTTTCAAGCTGAAAGTTCAAAAATTCATATCTCTACTAATTTAAATCTGTTTTCAGTGTATGATATGTCATTTCATTCAAACCTCTTTTCAAGCACAACAAGAAGGCATAAAAATCACATAAGAAATCTAACCAATTAGGTTTTAATTTTTTGAATTAAGAAAATGAATCTTAAACTAAAATATCAAAATTTTCACAAATAGTTCATCCATTTTTCCCAAATTTGAACCATGCTACTTACATAGTAAAATCTTCAATGGTGAAAAATTAATGCTTAAATTCCATTCTTCCAAAAATCATGAATTTAAGTAGAAACAAAAATATAATGCAATTCGATCAATCAGGTGAATAGTGTCATAAGGGCTCTAGTACCACTGTTGAAATTTATCACACATAAGTGAACAAATTACGTGGATTAGGTCAGGTACCTGATATGCAACAGAATTATTGATCCACGAACCTCAAATCTGACTCGTTTACTAACCATCCATTGACCGAATCACCAACATACCTTGCTCCCCATACTTTGATTACTACTAGAGTAATTCACACATTTTACACACCTTAAACCCTGTGAACAAGATATTCTTGCTTTCTATTAGTACATAAAACCTCTCTACTTTGTCAAAAAAATGGAAAATAAGAAATTTAATGCTTTTCACTAATGAGATGTAGCATGTACCAAAGTAAGCATAAATAATGAAAAACAAAATAGAGTGCACTATACAGTATGTCATACTTATATGCTTGCGTTCATCTTAGTGGAACAACTTTAAAGGATAAGCGCTTCTTTAATTCTCAAGCACAAGTTTCTGCTACAAAATTTGTACAATGGAGATTGATTATATCAAGTGAGCCAACAAAGCCTCCTCCAGTTAGCATGGTCATCCACATAATCTCGTTGACATGAAAAGTGAAGTATCAAAAATAATTTCTTCAATCGATTGAATCACAAAGAAAAGACGACCTAAGCTATTAGGTCTCCTACATAAAAATCTTGGACAATTTTATTTATTTATGTTTTGAACAAAAATAGGTGCCTTGATTTCAACAAAATTTGACTATATCATTTATGCATATTCCTAAAGCGTAGCTCTAATCCATTGTGGAGTTTGGAAATGATTAGCTTGTGCTATTGTCTAGCTTAAAGTGGCACTGCTTAACTAATAGGTGTCTTACCAACATACTTTGGTCAATCAACTCAAAGTTCACAATTGATATTCAGACATGGTTCTGAGATATAGCAACGGAGTTCAGTAGCCTTGAACTAGGTTGCTTTCCTCACGATTTGTTGGGCGATTCAGCATAACAAAAATTAAATAGTTATGGAGAACGTGGCATCAAAATTGTTTGCACTAAATTCCACCAATTGTTTCTTGGGTCACAATCTGTTGAATATGCTTGTGTGAGGATTATAACTAATATCCAACTGAATTGGTGACTCCTATCGTGTGGTATGGTAAAATTGAACTTTGATGGGGCAATCTTCTCAGACACCAATGCGTTGGGGATTGTTACAGGTGTAAACGGATATTAAACGGAGTAGATATGTTGCTTTCGAATCCGTGTCCGATTAAGTTTTCTAATATTCATATCCATATCTGAATCTGTCGAATATTTCAAACCTCATATCCGAATTCAACGGATATTTTAGGGATTTGGATATATCTGTATCCATTTAATATTTGTAAAATTATACACAATTGTGGATATCTGGATATCCGAATATCCATTTTTACTTACAATTATCCAAATATTCGAATCTGTTAATCTGAATGTATAAATCCATTTATATAAATAAAAAATTAAAAAAACTTGTATAACTTATCTAATTGAAAATTTGAAATTTTTGCTCATATATATACATATTTATATGTAATTAGATTTTTCATAAGTAAATTAGATTTTTTTTCCCATCCATTTTGCTTATAAGAAAATATTAGCATATATATATGTGTGTGTGTGTATATAGATACTACTATTGCTAATAATAATAATTAATAATAATAACATTATGTTTTAATGTTATTTATTGAATACGATTAACGAATATAATTAAACGAATATATCCATCGGATACACATTCGAAGTGGATATTACATGGAGCATATAAATAATTACCATATATGTATCCATTTATTACTTGAATACCTGTAATCAGATATGGATAATATTTGTTTTATAAGAATACGGATAATATACCCTATCAACGGATACAAATGTGAACGGTAAATAGATTTTCGGTTACCCATTTACAACCATAGGGATTGGCGTTATAGCTCATATCAAATCTTGGCAATGCCTTGCTTGGAAATCTATTTTATCATATCATCGTGGTGATGCATTACAATCCAAGATTCTCGCAATGAAATATACTGTAGAAATATTGGCTACCAATGGGGCGCAATCATACTTGAGGGAGATTCTACCATAGCAATGACCATATGTAAGAGTCGCAGTCTTGATCTGTCACTTCTCGGGAAACAACAGAGGATGTCACTTAGGCGACTAGGCCTATTCCATTAGTCCAGTTCATGTGTGTCCAGAGGTCTAGTAATCATGTTGTGCATTTCTTGGATAGAAAATCTAGTGAATTGTAAATGTTGTTGGTCTTTGCCTGTAAAGGCGTGTTATCTTGTTCATATGGATTCTAATTTTTTAAGTACTGATACATCCTTTGACCATTAAAAAAAAAAAAAAAAAAAAACATAAACATCAAGCTTCATCAATAAAGTCTTGGCCAAGTAGTTAATAGTCATACATCAAAACTCTACCAATATTTAATCTTTGATTTGCATCTCACTGAATGTGCTCATATTTACCTCACTCTAGTGAACTTGTTAATAATTGTTTCTTTATAATTTGTTAGGTTTGGTGATTGTTGATGAATGTACTCAATTATTGATTGAATTATCTAGCAATGATATAATTTACCACTTTAATATAAAAAGAAAAAGCAAAAAGACATCAACTCGTTCAAGAAAAGGAAAATTTCAAGATGAAATAAATTAAATCATTACAAAGATATGGAACTTATAATAGCAAAATTAATTATTAATAATTATAGCAATAGTTTGTTAATTTACAGGACTATTGGAGATCTCATGATCACAAATATATATTCCCCCAAAATAAAATAAGATGAGTATTAATTTATGGTCTATCTATAAAACAGAAACACTGGTTCTTTTGAACAAGTGAATCGTAGCAACCCCCAATGTCATATTATAGCCCAATGCATTTTTGGTCACAACTTTGCAGGCTATCACATAGGCCTACTATGATACATTACATCTTCATTACTCCTGTTATGTATCAACCAATTGTTATCACATGTAATTGCAAGAGAGAGACATAGATAGATACATAAATACATATAGGGTGATTTACACTTTGCATACTGAAAACAGCTTAAATTGCCACTTTGCACCCTTAGAAAAAAGAAATAGTAGATTGCACCACAAAAAAACCCTTTAGTTTTAGCATTAATGCACCCACACCATTTTTAGGCCAAAAATATCGTTGTAGTTGACTTCCTGTAAAGGCAAAGTTGTTTGCTTAAAAAACAAAATATATTTTTTGCTCTTAACTTCAACAACTAACATGAAAGGAGTAATGGAGCCAAATCTTTCCAATATATTAGAGCTATGAGGTTTACCTATTGAAGATTATTCTTTTATAGTAAGATGGAAATTGTTTTATTAGATCACTATTTTCAATAAGAAATATTTGGCGTTAAAATACAAATGGAAAAGGTTCTTTACTAAAAAAAATAGCGAAATTAGTTAAGGAAAAAAAAGAAAAGGATCACAATCAGCAACAAATGAAGCAATATATTTTTAACTCCATGTGAATGATCTCAAAAAATTCATCATTTGGCATTTTAATATAAATTAACACAATTATTATTGATCACCATATCCAAACACAACTTTTCAAAAAATATATTTAATAAAATAAATTGAAAATACAATTTTGTATTGTCATAACAAGGAGTCTAACAACTATGTTTAGTAAATGAAGACTTTGGGGGTACTTCTCTCAATTGTCATACATAACTCCAATTGTACTTGAATCTTTGGATTTATTTTTGAAATTTTCCCGTATTTTATTTGAAAAATGAAGAGTTTTAGTTTCAAAAAACCTAGTATTCCTTTGGAGGTTCTTACTCTATTTTTCATTTGGTGAAAACGTAAAATACCTCAAATAGATTTTGCAAATCATGTCCATGGTTTTGGAGGGAAAATAGTATTTTTTTTTTTTTAGGCTTACAATGTTGCCCTCACAAGCAGTCAACTCCGATAGACATTTTGGCCTCAAAATGGCTAGGGCCCATTAATGCCAAAAACTAAAGGTTTTCTAGGGTGCAGTTGCTATTTTTATTTTCTAATGGTGTAAAGTAGCTATTTAAGGTGTTTGTAGGGTGTAAAGTGTAAATGGCACCATACACATATATATATAGAGAGATATATTTATTATATCACTAAAGTAGCTTCAATAACAAATATTTGTATAGAATTAAAAGCAAATAGGCGATGAGGCTTGCTTAATAGAGAACGTGGAAGTCCCATAACATTTAGATTGTGGGTTCAAGTTGAGATATGCTAGATGTTTTCTGTTGTACAACAGTTCTTTTAGATTTTCTTTAATATATTTAATATTTGGTGATCATTGATTGTAGTAGTTTGTTTTTCATTTGGCAGTACTAATATAATTGATTGAATGTAATAAACTGTTTTTTAACAAATAAAAAAATAAAAACACATAACATACAGTTCTTAGTCAAAACAAATTTTTCAAAAATACAAATCCCAAAATTTATCCTAAAAGTTATAAGGGTAAAGTGAGCACCTAAAGTTTCTTCACATGAAAAAGAGCTTAAGAACAAAGTCATGCAAACAAAGAAAATTAGTGGCAATTTTGAAACATTAGAAGCCATTCCTGACATTATTTGGGCCTTGAGGACGTATTCCTATCCACTATATATATATATATATGTATATATATATCTTGCATAAACCTGCATTAATATTTGGAATTTTTATTTGCAGTCAATGTTGATTGCCTAAAAATAATAGAATAATAGACATCAAAGATTGTGCCTTTTGATTTTTTGTCATAATCTATAATCAATTTTGCATCATATCTAGACTTCTGTATTTATATATATTTGAAGAAGATGTTTGACTTTGATTTTGTTAATTTTTACCAGATACTTAATTTCTCGAATTTTGAATTATTTTGTCCGTCAGAAAAAAATATTCGTTGATTAGGTTGAATTTTTGGTTAGGATATTCATTTTGCATTAAACGAAGTAGACTACATGATAAAATCTAGAATAATAGGATATGTTCAATTTTAACATTAATTTGGTGTAATCAAGGTGTGGAAGTTTTTAAAAAAACTTTATGTAGAATCAAGTGACAAATTTTTACTTATTTATTAAAGTAATGATAATTATTGTATTTAAAGAATTAATTTTATCATGGTAATGATAATTATCGCAGTTAAAGAATTAATTTTATAATTTTCTTGGAATTAAACTTTAATCCATCTTAATTTTTTTTGACGGAAAAACGTCAAAATGATGAATTTTATTTAGCCATTGAGATGATCGTTACATAGTTCTTGAGCATACATAAGGAGATCATTGACACCCTCATTCACACCCACCACTTGGCGCACAAAGAACATTTCCTAAACAACTTACAAACTTGAAATCACAAGTAACAAACTTAGTATAAGCTACTGTACTGATATCATGAATAATATTGCCCACACTTGATAGATTTTGATCCTCTACTTTAATCTTGCAAATAATGCTGAAGCAATCACACTCAAAGCACACATGCTCCCAGCATCAACTAACCCACCAATACCTCAGTGTGCTTCACCATCACCACTTTGCAAACCTTATTCTGAGGCCATCCGACATGCCCCGGCACCAACCCAGGCAATAATTCCGAAACCGTAATTGCCCAAGTCCCAGAAGACAGCACCATCGACATTCACTTTAATGACCGGATTGGTTGGTTGCCCCCAATGCAATGGTGGATGTCAAGAGTGTTAGTCAAGGTCTCTCCATAGTATATAAAATAGCTCCGCCGGTGAAAGACTCGTCTCGCACAAAGCCTTCAAATTCCTACTCCACCAAATAGCCCAAATAAAAGTTAAAAATTGACTCACTTCTACGCTTAACGGATTGGATAACACTCCAACCAACCACCCGCTACGATCATCTTAGGCATTAGAGATCATGGCCCATGAGATGATAGACAACGCCCAGACCATACAGACAAACACGTACACCAGATCAATACATGCATAATATCTTCATCTTCCGTTTGGTAGAATGGGTACCCCCTACATCAGATACATGTCTTTAACTGAGGTTCACCGTGTGGGGGTAACAAACCTTTGGCAACACACCAAGTGATCACCTGTCTTTTTGGCGGCACTCGACACCTCCATATTACTCCCCAATCCACTCTATTAACCTCGGTGCTTGGGGATGCTCATTGTCGAGAAGGTATGCACTCTAAACTATAAACCTCCAGTTTTTTGAATATTGCCATCTAACACAATCGTTAGTAGAGTTGCATCTAGGCTAATTAAGCACAACTCTAACCATACCATGATCCCACCCTCCATACTCAACATCAATCAAAGTATGCACCCTTTGGTATGGGTCTCTCAACATTGGGTAGATCAAAAGCCATCCTGGAAATTATCATGGTTTCCATTCGGTAGTCCATACCTGCACATCCTCGCCATTCCCCACACGTCATCTGATCCCCAAACGCACATGATCACAGCCAGCCAAAATGCTCTCCTCCATGTGAAGGATGGGTGATTACTGATTCTGGCCTCTAAGAAGCTAGAATAGGGGAAATATTTGGCCTTTAATAGTTTGAGAGAGTATTGATTTCTCATCAGTCAAGAGTATCCACCCTTGCTTGACAAGAATCACCAGATTAAAACTTCTAGCATCGCCAGATTAAAACTCCTCAAATTTCTAAAGCCCAAACCACCGTCACTTGTCTTTTTTGCAAAGCTCATGCCAAGATATACAGTGAATTCTTCTCTTACCTCGATTTACCCACCATAAATTAGCAATCAAGCTCTCAATTTTTGCAATAAACCCCTCCGGCGAACAAAAGTAGCTCATGACATATGATAGTATAGCTTGCGATATTAATTTAATAAGAACCATTTTCCCAGCCACTGAGAGAAATTTAGTTGAATAATTTATGTATTGTCTGCATTACTCTGTTCTGAATAGAGCTAAAGACATACCTTTTTGATCTCCCAACGACCAAAGGCATACCCAAATATAAGTCATGTCTATCCGCCATTGGAACTCCCACAATCCTTGCCAAGTTATCACAATAAGTTCTCTCCAAGTTCGGGCTAAAAATGACGGATGATTTCTAATAGTCTCCAATTTGGCTTGACACCTCGGCATACTGTTGCAAAATCAATGAGATGTTCTTCATAGCCTCCACAGTTGCACGTCTACATGTCAGTGTATCACTTGCTAGCAAGAGATGTGTTATGCTTGGCGCATTTTGAGGAATTGTAATTCCCTGTAATCCTCCTTCGTGCTCTAATTTCTGCAAACGACAACTAAGGGCTTCTGCACATAAAATGAATAAGTAAGGGAAGAGTGGGTCTTCCTGTCGTTGAACTCTTTAAGGGATGAGATATCCTAATTGAATTTCATCAAGCATAAACGATTAAGTAACTATGGAGACACATTTCATAATAAGTCACACCAAGTTCACATTAAACCCCAATTTTACAAGAACTCGATTCAAGAACAACTATTCCACACGATCATATACTTTACTCATATCAAGTTTGAGAGCAAAACATCCGATCTACCCTTTTTCTCTTATTTTTCAAAAATTAGTTCTCCTCGAATTCAATAAAAATGTTATCTGTAATAAGGCAACCAGGAATGAATGCAGATTGACAAGGGGAAGTAATATTGTTAAGAATTGGCTTGACTCTATTTGCAAGGGTTTTGACGCAATCTTATAAATGATATTGCAGAGGCTAGTTAGTTGGAACTGAGTAATTAGTGTGGGCTTACGACCCCATCTATGTCTTCATACCAAACACTTTTTGAATCCATATTCCTTATATTTTGTTGTTCTCTTGACGAGCTGAAGCCTTTAAATGAAAAAAACTTGCATTTTGGTTGCCCTCCGTAAGCCATTGGTATTTACCATGTTGTTTCCATTTGATCTCATTATGAGATAATATCTCCTCAATTCATTGTCAGACCAGGCCCTCTTTCAACTTGCTCTCTACAAAAATCGGCCCATCACACAAACTACACAATAGTTTCTCTAATTTCTCCAACACCCGTTTTGGGTCCCTAACCTCCCTATGAATTTAGTTAAGGAAGCCTACCCTATAATTCTTGATAACAGCCCACACCCTTTCACTTGACATCAAACCCGCTGCCCCACCCCAACACTTATAAATAACTCTTCTACAATTATCAGACCTAGCCAATATGGCTTCAAAACAAAACCTTCTCCTTGGAGCATGTTTGTTGATGACCTTTAAAAAGAATTGATCCAAATCAGCCTATGATCGGAGTAAGGGGAACAGACTTGAGAAAAAGTGTACTATGGAAACAATTCACACTAGTGGAGGCAAGTGCTTGATCAAGGCGTTCCCAAATCATATGATGTTCCTCTCTATTATTTTACCAAGTGTACACATCTCTATTGTATCCTAAATCTGTCAATCTTGACCTTTTGACAGCATCGTTGAATGCCAAAGTTTGGTTTGGGGGCTTGGGTACGGCCCCGTATTTCTCATCATTAGTGAGTGCCTCATTAAAGTCCTCGACATAGATCTATGGTCGTCTAGATAAGGTAGTAAGATAGTGCAACAACTCCCAAGTTTTGCCTCTATTTTGAACATGTTGGAACACAATAGAATAGAATATCTAATATTTGATATTCTCATGGGTGGATTTATTCGATAATATAAGTACAATGTAAAATAGTTTTATAGCAAAAAATGCTATACCCAAAAGAAAATTAAACAATGCCATAAAGAAATAAATAAACAAGAAAGTACAGTAAACTTATCATTATTTATTTTCAACTATACGACGGAATTACATGGTTGAGCCGGTTTGCCTAAAAGAAATATTCGCCCTATTGTCAGGTGCGATGGACCTGCGATACTCCTTCCAAGATAAGACAGTCCAGAGGTCCATTCCAAGCCGCACTGCTATTTTGAACCTCATTTCGAAAGTTAATCAACTCAAGTGATTGTGTATGCAACACAAAACTCACACCCCATCAAAAGAATCAAGTGTATATACCAAGTCTTAGTTTCTTAAGAACAATATACTTTTCTATTCTCTCTTTGTTTCGTTCTTTTTCCTCTGTAGGGAACCAGGAGGCAACTTATATAGAGGGGGAGGAGACAGCTAAAGTTAAATGGTAGCACATTAACGCATGGTCGAAACCACCCGCACGCCAACAGATATGCAACGCACTTGGACGCAAAAGTGGACAACATTCCAAAACGTGTTGTTTGACCAGGTAACATGTCTGGTGATTTCAAACTACATTAATTAAAATACAGTCACAAATTCAAAAGCAGAGTTTTGATAAAATTCACTACAAGAAAACAGCCAAATACCTACGGAAACCCTACGGAATTTATGTTTTCCAACGGAAAACCTACGGAATGGTTTCCCTCAGAAAAAGTGTCGTCGGTAAGCTTTTGCTAGAGAATTACCAACGGAAAGCCAACAGAAACTTCGATCATGACTCACCAACGGATTACCTACGGAAAACCTACGGAAACTTTGATCATGATTTGCCAACGGATTACCTACGGAAAACCAACGGAAACTTCGACCTGATTCACCTACGGATTACCTACATAAAATCAACGGAAAAAGCACCTACAACAGACCTAGGGAATCTAGACCGCCGGAGCACCGCCATCGGTCGGGCTATCTCCGCCGCCGCCGCGAACCCTACTTCCGTTGCTGACGTCACCACTTGGCGGGCCCCCACAGCAGTCATCATCACTAGAATAGTGCCCCCATAATTTACAAATTTTTGCAACTAAGGGAATTTGAACTCGTGACCTCAGGCTTGTTTGTCAAGCCCTCAACCACCAAGCTACTGCAAGAACTTGTGACATGTTTTGTTTTGTTTTATACTTATTACATATTTGTTTGATTATTCTCATTTTAATTTATTAATATATTAGTTTGTTTTATACTTATTACATATTCTTATTTTGTTAACTTATTTTAATTTTTTAATATATTATTGGTAAAATATTATTTGTATTGTTTTAAATATCAAATATACATTCTACATTTGTAAATATTATTTATATTGTTTTAAATAACAAATGTACCATCTACATAGGTATTTACATATAAAATTTAGCAAAACAAGAATTTAAAAAAAGTAATTGTTCATACATTTTTTAAAAGTTGAATTTATTTGTATTTTTAGATTTATTTTGATGATACATGAATTTTTCCAGGAAAAATTTGTTATAAAGACATACATTGCCATTTATTTTGATGATACATTGAACTTATAACCTCTTGGATAGAAATGTAATGCTTTGCCACTAAAATAATTTCAAGACCAACTCATTAATATATTTTTTTAATAATTACAAATAATATTCAAATATTTTAATTACTATTAAATTCAATTTATTTAATATTATTTTATGAATTGCTGAAAAAATTCTCGTAATTCAATCAAGAAGAGGGAGATTAAATATGAGTAATGAGAGGAGAGAGATAAATTAATTATAATAAAGATATGTATAAATTATAATATTAATAAATTATAAAGATAGTATATATTATAATATCAATAAGGATATATGTTAATTTACATATAGAATTTTGTAAGGGATTTATTAAAGTTGATTACCAAGGGAAAAATCCGTTGGGAATCCCTTGGAATATTTTGAAGGAGATTACCAAGGGAAAATTCCCTTGGTATTCCGTTGGGACGTTATTAAAGGCTATTACCAAGGGAAAAATCCCTTGGGAATCCCTTGGTAATTTTTGAACAAGATTACCGAGGGAATTTTCCTTTGGTTTTCCGTCAGGAAATTTAAAAAAAAAATTACCAAGGGAAATATCCATTGGGAATCCCTCGAAAAATTTTGAATAAGATTACCTAGGGAAAATTCCGTTGGTTTTCCATCGGGAATTTATTAAAAAAACTTACCAAGGGAAATATCCGTTGGGAATCCCTCGGAAAATCTTGAACGAGATTACCTAGAAAAAATTCCATTGGTTTTCCGTCGGGAATTTATTAAAACAAATTACCAAGGGAAATATCCGTTCGGAATCCCTCGGAAAATCTTGAATGAGATTACCTAGGAAAAATTTCGTTGGTTTTCCGTCAGGAATTTATTAAAAAAAATTACCAAGGGAAATATCCATTGGGAATCCCTCGGAAAATCTTGAACGAGATTACCTAGAAACAATTCCGTTGGTTTTCCGTTGGGAATTTATTAAAGATGATTACCAAGGGAAAATTCCCTTGGGATTCCCTTGGTAAAATGGCGCTACTTCTCCCGCCATTTTCATGGCAAATTTTCCTACGGAGTACCAACGAATTACCAATGAAATTGCATGTTACCAACTTCCGTAGGCTTTCCGTAGGATTTCCGTTGGTATTTGCAAGGGATTTTTTCCGTAGGGTTTCCGTAGATTTTTGCCTGTTTTCTTGTTGTGATTGTTACACCAAGGGCAATTCAGTAAAAATAAGCCCAAGATCGAGACAATTCGCCCAAATGCCGCACCCGCGTCTGTGGCCGGAGCCAGGTCGGGCAGGGGGGCAGTGTGCGCGTGTGGGGCTACCCATATGTGGTACTTAGTTGTTTAGTTTACACTATAACAACACTTAATCTCATAAATACTAGCATTGTCAAAGCCAATATATCTGATGTTAGATATTTTACACAGCTTTAAACACGTTTAAACAACATTACCTTAGGCTTTATCTATGGATTTCCATTAGAAATGGTTTAATCCTAGATTAATCCCCTTGTAAAAGTCATATTAACAAGCCTTTTTCTAACAGAACATTAGGCTCGCCATAAAACACCTCCAAGGACATATAACCCTTTCGTCTTTGACCGTAACATTAATATCAATACCCCTCATCCAAAGTAAAGCAATCTCGCCACTCTATTTGATAGGATCCAGGCTCAAACCATTCATGTTTAGTCTGGTTTTTAGATAATCAATTTTGGCACTATGCTATTTATTTTCACACGAGAAGACCATATGGGGTCGGAACTCTTTGAGGAGCTTCTCAAAATTGTCAATTGTTTGGGAACCCCCTAGCCCCTGAAAGTTCCAACATAGCAGACTTATTGCAACCAGCAGGACTACTCCAGAGTCACCGCTGATGTATCTGATTCGTCAATCAAGAAAACCCTAGTGTTGAATTTCTTCTCACCCCCTTTGCCCGAGACTAGTTTTTGACGTGATTTCAGAGCTTTACATTTAGTGTTGGGGTTCTATGCGTTTCACGGGGAACACTTTGGGGAATTTTTCGGGTCTTATCTATAGTGTGGAATTGGGCAAAGGCATTGGCCAGATTGAGTAGGATAGATATGAGAAATGAGTTTTGGGCTTCAAGACTAAGTTGAGAGTATATTTGGTTCGTGTTGCATGGGCTACGAGCTTAGGGTAGACTGGATGGACTTATGATCTTGGTTTCAAGATTTGGGTTATTCGGATTTGTGGGGGTGTATAGGGACGATATCAAGCTTGTATAATGGATCTAGGACTGTCAATGGAGCGGATTTTACTCTGAATCTGATCCGATCCGAGTTCGATCCTAATTTTAGCATATTCAACTGATTAAAATATTTGATGGGTCAGATCCGAAAACAATTATTCGTAATTTGAAATAAATGGATTGGATTTGGAATCAAACAGTCCAATCCGTTAAAGATCCAAATCCGAACTTTAACAATAATTTTTATTATATTAGCTACCTTACATATATAATGTCAGTGAAGAAATTTATATAGAATGTAATATCCAAACCATTATAATTTATAATACACTTTTTTATATTTTTCAAAGTTATTTTTTTCAAAAAATAATGCATAGTTTTTAAATATATTATAAAATAATTTTCTACTTATGTCAATATTATTTGTTATATAAGAAATAATTTTTTATTTCTTATTTGATTTTAAAATTTCAAATTTTCTAGCAATTAATCGGGTTGAATTTTTCTACTGGGTTTCGGATTTTTTCTCAAATTTGGACTTAGTTGAAATAATGTAAATCCTATAGGATTCACGCCGGATTCGAATACTGATAGGCTTATCAAATTCGGGTTTGGATTCGGATTTTCTTGAATTAATCGAGATCCGACCCATTGACAGCCCTATTTATTGGATCCTGTTGATGTGGTGTTGGGCTAGTAATTTTAGAAGGCCCAGAAGGTGTGGTCAAGGGTGATATGGCCAGCTCATTATGATCTTAGTTTTGGAGGCCTTGTTTGAGTGTAAGGTTGGCTGGTGCGTGTGGGTGAGGAGTAAGGTTTCATATTATTTTGGGAATCGAGCATGTGATTTGAGATATCCTCACGAATATTATGTCATTCACTCTACGACTCAGCACTCCACCCACCACCAAAAACTGACCCGGCTTCTTTCCCCTACCCAAAGCCTCCTCTGCGACTGCAATTTTCTCCGCCTCGCCATTAGTCAGTTTTAAGGTCTTGTACATCCACTCTAAGTCCCCCTCCATCTATAGCTCAATTGATATAGTACTCGGGCAGAAATTCAGTCCACAACTCTACTGGCAGCGGCTTTAACAGCCAATTTCCACGAGAGGCAGTCCAAAGAAGAAGAAAAACTAGGTCACAAAAAATGCGGAATATAAGAGAACTAAAAGGAAAGCGATGTTGGGGTAAGTAACTGCGCCGCTAAAGAGGAATTAAAGGGATTTGGGTCCTGTTTCGTATTATTTAATTGAATTTTTAAAGCACATGCATATATCAACATATATTTTAAACTTTTTCAATTCCTTGATTTTAGCCTAATTATATCAACTTTTTCGTTGATTGCATTTCCCTTAATTCGAAAAATCATATAATCCACATACTTTAACCCATGTCAATGTTATTGGGTTATTAAATCTATAATCATATTTTTGCTAACAATTCACTAAATTAGGACAATTGACACATTACACTCTTTAAACACACCTAATTAGCACTATGCACCATAAACTTGAAATTTTGGTATTTTGCACCCTAAAAAATACACTAACTTAGAACGTTACACTCTCCACCCATCTCCATTCAAATTTTCCATTGGAAACAATATTCCAGCCAAAATTAAAAGGGCAAATTTCGTATTTTATATAAAATTAAATAAATAAAATAACAAATTGAACATTGACTTCTTCATAAAAACTAGGATATGGTACAAAAATATTGGAGAAAAATAAAAGGCAAAGGATCTCATTTTAGGGTGCATAGTATCTATCAAGTATGTTTAGAGGTTGCAATGTGCCAATTTTCCCTAAAATCATGCACACATATTATTGCTAATTTAACTTTTCAATTAAATTAAACTACAACCAGTTTAATTCCTTCAATT
This sequence comes from Petrea volubilis, assembly GCA_026212405.1. NCBI lineage: Eukaryota > Viridiplantae > Streptophyta > Magnoliopsida > Lamiales > Verbenaceae > Petrea > Petrea volubilis. The sequence continues at coordinate 14,406,244 of CM047871.1, read as the reverse complement.
AAGCACAAGCCCTTAAACTAAATTATAAAAAACTTACGTTAAACATACATTCATATATATATGTGTTAATGTGTGTGTAAATGAAACGGCCCATATTCTCTTATTTCTCCATCTTTACGTCACGCTTCTCTATGTAAGTTGTAATATGTTTTTCTTGAAGGCAAATAATTTTACAGTGTTTATATTTATTTCTAATATCGTTTTTACTTGTTATGTTATCAAACAAAATAATTTATAGAAGTAAATTCAGAGTCTCGACTTCGTGGTAAGTCAACGTATGACTATTTCTTACAGTAAGAAAATATTGATATTTGAAATCATAAAAAAGATCATTGATTATTTAAATTCGAAGTAAATTTAACTTTTCAGTCATTGTTTTCTCAGTGATTTAGTTTTATATCAAATTTTTATTTAACAGGATACATCATTTTTGGTTTTATCCGTATTATGGTTGATATGGACAGATATGTTTATTATTGTCTTTATTCAAATCATACTCCTTTACAGTTTTATAAACTCCCTAGCACAGGTATGACTATGCTTATCCATGATTTAAAAATTTCTAAACAAATTTATAAGGATATGAAATTTGCTTTATTAAATAATAGATATCTTGATTGTACAACTCCTTTATCATATGAGGATCGAAGATATTTAACATATCATTATCAATCATATCTTGGCTTATATTATTACTTAAGTGATCTTGTTAATAAAGTAATCATTTAATATTTTGCAGATGTCAAGTATCTATCAATCATCAAGCGTTTCCCAATCACCTGATGAAAATGAAGTTGATTATTTAAAAAGGCTTCATGAATTAAAAATTGAATATGGAGAACAATTAAAATTTCTTTATTCATGATTATTTTCTCCTTTAACAACTACTGATGAAAGATCTTTGATAAATCAAAGTATTGGTCTTAAGCTTGATTATATTGATGAAATTGTAAAAATTGAAAAAGAATTTTTACATAATCCTTCTTAATTTACAGATGGATGGCCCAATCCTTTGGAGATTCAATATTCAAAGAAAATTATCTCACATTACTGAAGAAGAAAAAGCTGGATGGGAGGTAAATTTCAATAATTATCTTGATAAATTGGAATTAAAAACCCAATCTGAAATTAATATATTTAAATTAAAGCATGTACATCAAGTTTTTTCAGGAAACAGATCTTACCCTGCATATCTAGTAAATAGAGCTAGACATATTGATAAACAAATAATTTTATTAGAATCATGGTTGAAACATCTTCCTAATCATCATCCTCTTAGGAATGATCACCAACACCAATTAAATGAATTAAAACAACAAAAGGTTATACTTGCTAATGTTATTAATCAACATTATATTGCCTAATTAATTTCTCATCTACAGGAATAATGTATCCACGAGAAACTCAACCATATAGAGGCTACGGTAATGTCCATAGAGGCAAAGGAGGTAGAAGTCTGGTAAACCAGATGGGCCAAAGAAAGCTTTATAATGAAAGCTTTTCTAGTGAAGATAAGGAATATCAAGAATTCCTTAAACAGAAAAAATATAATGAAACTAAGGATCATTCTTCTGAAGGTAATTCCTCATATGCTGAAAAAATAAAAAAATCCTGAAGTACATACTTGTGGCACCCCTCCCGCTAGGATCTTCCTATACGGTTGGAGGCCACCGACGATCGCATTGAGCACAAATTTTGGAATTCATACCCAATACGAACGCCTAACTTAACAATACGCAGTGGAGGTAGAGTAAAATATGCAATATGGATAATATATATAACTATATTTAGTACAACCAAGTAGCGCAACATCAAAATAGCCAACTAGTGGCATCAAGTAGCAAATTACAGATTATAAAGCAAGACAAAGCAAAATGAAGTTTTAATATACAACTGGAGGAGCGGCTACCATCCTATGTACTCCCATTATTCTGATTCTGAGGCAATGAACAGAAAGAAACGAGGGGTTAAGTCCAAATGACTTAGTGAGGCCACATATAGATAGATATATAATTGACTGAAAATGAGACTCAAAACAGTTAAATCATAATAAAGTGCACGTAGTGTGAAATGTCACTTGATAATAATAACTGAACTGAGTAATACGGACAGTGAGCCCAAGACGGAGTCTCCAACCTTATGACTACCCAAACAGATAAATCATAATAGAAACCCTTATGCCTCCCTTGTCGAGAAGCCACCTCGACATTAAACGAGACGGAGATGTATCACGCGTCCGTGCAATACATCGCTCCAATCCCTACTACAGTCATCCTCCGGCTGTACGTAGAAATTGGTTTCACGGAATGGTATCATATAAAAGGTTCCATCGACGGTCCGTTCCGCCCGATAAAATTCCTCTTATAAGTACCTGGGCCCAAACTTCCCAAGGGCGTCCCCAAGGGTAAACGGAAATATAACGGAACAGATATGGCTCACAACTTGTCAACAAAGCAATAACTTATTTTTTTACACCCGGGATACATAGAAATATAATTAAAATATGATATCCCAAAGGTGTCAAAAATCATTTCGGGACAGATACAACTGGCAATATCAGAGAATGCAATATTTTCGAAAATAACTTGTCTTATATGTATGAAAAATATTTTCCGAAAGATTTGATGGCATAAATTTAATACGGTAGGCTATACGAATAATATTTATATCATATAGTTCAAAGCCCCAGAAAGGAATTAACAAAGCACTCACCTTAGGAGTTTATCAAGTTTATAGATTTGTTTCGGCTAGATCAACTTGACTTCCTCCTTCAAGAGTATGTGAGGGAAATAAGGGAGTATATGGAAGGTTATTAGGTATATATGGATGAAAATAGAAGGGCTTGTGTGTACATATATGTGGGTGGAAGATAGGCTATAATAGGAAGTGTTTTGGGTGTTGAGAGTAGAGTAAGTGAGGGGGTGTGTTTTTAGGCGGGATTTGTGTGTTTGTGGAAGAAAATAGAGAGAGTATAGTGTGTGTATGTGTGAGGACGTTTTTGGGGATGGGGAAGTGTGTGGGAGGTCCTATTTATAGTGGAGAATGAGGGTAGAAGGCAAGACTTGGGGACCAAGGTTTAATAAATGCAAATCTTTCCATTTAATGCAAATCTCCCAACTAGGCATAGAATTAAATGCCAAATTAAATAAAATCTTCCACCTCCCTCCTCTATTCTAGCCTTGGTGTAACCCTAATCCATGAGTCATGAATCTAAATGAATGGAAGACCACACAAATGCACAATTTCTAGAAGAAATTCATCTTATATTAGTGTAGGATATTTTAATAAAATATTAACACAAAATCAAATAAAATCAAATAAAATCTAATAAAATCTGATTTTGATTGTCCTCATCTTATAAAATCTGAAATCATATCTTTATTTTATTAAAAATTCGAATTTGTATTTATTTATTTTGTAAAAACTGAAAATTAGGGTTTTAGGGCATAAATTAGGGTTTTTGGGCATAAAATCCGAAAATTCATATTTAATTTAGAAAAATTCCAAAATTATGAAATTTAATGTTTATAAATCTGAAATTATATGTATATTTTCCAGAAATTAAAATGTTTTAGTTATATTTTCGAAAATTGCAATTTAGGACATAAGATTTCGAAAATTGTGTTAGAATATCAAATTCGTTTAAAATTTGGAAAATCATGTAATTATCACCTCACATAATTCATATATAAAAGAAGGATCATACAAAACATGAAATATTAGTAAGCATGCGTGTATATTATAAGAACCGGTTTATATAGTTTTTAGACCAAAAATCGGGATGTCACAACTCTCCCCCCCTTAAAAGAATCTGGTCCCCAGATTCTTACCTGATTGAATAGCTCCGGATAATATTTACGTATTTTCTCTTCAGGTTCCCAAGTTGCCTCTTCGACTTGATGGTTTTGCCATAGTACCTTGACGAGTGGAATTTTCCGATTTCTTAACTCTTGGAACTTTCGATCTAAAATGCGAATAGGCTTTTCTGTATAGGTAAGGTTAGGTTCAAGGGGTATGTTTTCAGGTGGAAGGATATGGGTTTCATCAGGGTAGTATTTTCGGAGCTGAGATACGTGAAATACGTTATGGATTCCTGTTAGGCTAGGTGGTAAGTCTAGTCGATATGCGACTTCTCCTATTCGCTCTATGATCTCAAATGGTCCAACATACCTGGGATTCAATTTTCCTCCTTTACCAATCCTTGTAAATCCCTTCCTTGGAGAGACTTTAAGGAATACTCGATCCCCGACTTCAAACTCCAGTTTTCTTCGTCGCTTGTCTGCATAACTCTTTTGTCGATCTTGGGCAGCCTTCATCTTTTGTTTGATAATTTGCACTTTGTCAATTGCATCTTGGATGAGTTCAGGTCGTACTGCTCTATGTATTCCATCCTTTGTCCATCTCCATTCATCTAAGTCCCAATATAGCGGTGATCGACACTTTCTTCCATACAAAGCTTCATATGGTGCCATCTGTATTGAAGCTTGATAGCTATTGTTATAAGCAAATTCAATCAAGGGCAAGTGCTTATTCCAGCTATCACCAAATTCCAATACGCACATTCTCAACATGTCCTCCAAATAGGCTATCAATCTTTCTGTCTGCCCATCCGTTTGTGGATGTGAAGCTGTACTGAATTGCAATTTAGTGCCCATATGCCTTTGTATGCTTTGCCATAATCTAGATGTGAACTTAGGATCCCTGTCTGAGATGATACATGTAGGAATGCCGTGGAGTCTCGTGATCTCACGGTGGTAAAGTTCTGCTAAAGTTTCCACTCGATCAGTTGTTTTAACAGGCAGAAAATGTGCTGACTTGGTTAACCTATCCACGATTACCCATATGCTATCATATCCACCTCTTACCTTAGGTAATCCTACTAGAAAATCCATAGTAACTTGATCCCATTTCCATGTTGGAATCGGTAATGGTTGTAACATTCCTCCCGGCTTTTGGTGTTCTCCTTTGACCTTTTGACACGTCAAACATCTTCTTACAAAGTCTGAGATGTCTCTCTTCATACCATTCCACCAATAATACTGTTTAAGATCTCGATACATTTTTGTTCCTCCTGGATGAACGGTATATGGTGTCTTATGAGCTTCTTCTAAAATCTGTTTCTTCATTTCTTCAGTTATACATATTCTGCCCTTGTAACGTAAAATCCCCATATCATCAATCCCATATTTCTCATTTGTACTTTCCCCTACCTGGGCAATTTGCTTTCGACTCCACTTATCCTTTACTTGCTTTTCCCGAATCTTGGTGACTAGTTCTGATTGAACAGTTAGATCTGCTATTTGAGCATGAGTCTTTATGATAAAGTTACTTTTAGAGACCCCAATTCCACTGCTTAATCGTGCTAATCCGGCTTTTCTACTAAGAGCATCGGCAACTAAGTTGGCTTTCCCGGGGTGATATTGGATCTTACAATCATAGTCCTCCAAGAATTCCAGCCATCTTCTTTGTCTCATGTTGAGGTCCTTCTGAGTGGGTAAGTACTTTAAGCTTTTGTGATCTGTATACACCTCAAAGGTTGTCCCATACAGATAATGTCTCCACTTGGCCAAAGCAAATATAATTGCTGCTAACTCCAAATCATGGGTCGGATAATTACACTCATGAGAACGAAGCTTTCTTGATGCGTAAGCAACCACTTTCCCATTTTGCATTAACACACACCCCAAACCTTCTCTAGATGCATCAGTGTAGACAACAAAATTTTCATTTCCTTCAGGTAGTGTCAGCACTGGGGCGGTGGTTAAACGTCTTTTTAATTCTTGAAAACTAACTTCACACTTTTCATTCCATTGGCAAGGAGAATTCTTGCGAGTAAGTTGAGTTAAGGGCTCTGCAATTTTTGAAAAATTTTGTATGAACCGCCGATAGTAACCTGCTAAACCCAGAAAACTTCTTACTTCAGTTGGAGTCTTCGGGCGCTTTCAATTATTAACAGCTTCCACCTTGGAGGGATCGACTTCAATTCCGGTCTTGGAAATTATATGCCCTAAAAATGTAACTTTTTCTAACCAAAAGTCACACTTACTAAATTTCGCATATAATTTGTTTTCTCGTAACGTCTGTAGAACAATTCGCAAATGTTCCGCATGCAGTTCTGGAGTCCTTGAGTATACCAGGATGTCATCAATGAAAATAACCACAAATTGATCCAAATATGGTCGGAAGACCCGGTGCATCATATCCATAAAAGCTGCTGGTGCATTGGTCAATCCAAAAGGCATAACAACAAATTCAAAGTGCCCATATCGAGTATTAAATGATGTTTTAGGAATATCTTCCTCTTTAACTCTAAGCTGATAATATCCTTGTCTCAAATCCAATTTAGAATATACTTGTGATCCTTGTAGAAGGTCAAATAGTTCTTCTATGTGTGGGAGTGGATATTTATTCTTGACAGTCATCCGATTTAACTCCCGATAATCAATACACATCCGAAGTGACCCATCCTTCTTTTTAACAAACAGCACTGGCGCTCCCCATGGTGATGTACTTGGCCGAATATATCCGCTTTCTATTAATTCTTCAAGTTGCTTCTTCAACTCCTTCAATTCAGCTGGGGCCATTCGGTATGGTGTTTTTGAATAAGGTTCAGCTGCTGGTATGGTGTCGATCACAAATTCTATTTCTCTCTGAGGGGGTAATGAATTCAATTTTTCTGGAAACACATCTTGGAATTCATTTACAACGGGAACTTCCTCTATCTTTATTTGGTCCTTCGGTTTGTTGAGCAAATAGGCAATGAATCCTAATGCTCCCTCCTTGATACACTCCTTTGCTTCAACGAAGGAGATAAGAGAAATGGTTTTGGATGAACTAAGGGGGATTATTGGCCCAGGTGAGTTATCCTTTCCTAAAATAATCCTCTTAGCAAAACAATCTAGTTGGGCCTGATGTTGATACAACCAATCCATCCCAAGGATTATATCGTAGTTGTGAATAGGAAGCTCTATTAAGTCAGCGGGATATGTTTTTCCTTCAATTCTTATTGGACATCCTTTCAGAACCCGATCAGTAAGATAACTAGATCCTAAGGGGGTGCTGACTTCAAAGTTATAAGATAAAGATTCTAGCAATAACCCCAATCGATTCACAGATTCCACAGATATGAAAGAATGAGTAGCTCCAGGATCATATAGTATTTTCATAGAAGTGTTTAAAATTTGAGTTGTACCTTCCACTACTGCAGTTGGATCGGGTCCTTCATCCGCCTCTAGAGCGTAAGCTCTAGCTTTTACTTTTGGCCTTCCGACAGGTGGAACTTGGGTCCTTCCTTCTTGAGTTGGGCCAAGGATATTAGGGTTTCGGGCTTTCGGGCACTCTTTAATCATGTGTTGATCACTACCGCATGCTACACATTTTCCATTCTTTTTCCAACAGTTTGCCTCTACGTGGCTAGGATGTCCACAGTAGTTGCATCCAATTCTTTCCCTGCCTCCAAGTTGGTTAACATTTTGATTTCCTTCAATGCGAGGGCGCTTATTGTTCCTTGTATTGGTTTGTCTGAGTTGTCCTCCACTCTCTGGACTAGATACCTTATTCTTGCTCACTTTGTTAGTTATTTGTTTGATTTCCCGAATTTCTGCCTCAACAACCATGGACTTACTGACAGCCTGTGTATATTCCTCAATGTCGGTCGCCATTAACGCCCATCGGACTTCAGGCCGCAAACCTTGGATGAATCGTTTGGTTTTTCTCCTTTCATCATTCATTATATGTGGCGCATACTGTACCAAACGAGCGAATTTGGCCTCATATTCTGCAACAGTAAGGATCCCTTGAATCAAATCCATAAATTCTTTTTCTCTTGCATCCCGAACTACTTGGGGTATAAATTTATCTAAAAACTCCTTCAGAAAATTTTCCCAAGTTACAGGTGTTTGATTGGCATTCCATCTTTGTTCCACGAGCTTCCACCAGTTGTGGGCTGCTCCTTCCATCAAGAATACGGTGAACTCCACTTGTTCCTTTTCATTACATCGCAAAACCTTAAAGATCTTGGTAATTGCCGCTACCCAGGATTCAGCCTTTTGATCGTTAGGCTCCCCATAGAATTTTGGTGGGTTGAAGCGCAGGAAGCGATCTAGCATCCTATCATCCGACTGGTGATTTTGATTTTGTTGGGTAATTTCTCTCCAAACTCCAACCATTTGGCTCAGAATATCATTATTATTTCCTTGGTTTGGAACATGATTTTCTTCTGGGTCCAACCTCGTCGTGGGTCCTTGATGACGGTTTCCTTGGGGTTGTGTTACAGTAGGGTGAGTTGGTTCTGGGGTCGATTGGGAGTGTAAGCGCGTACGTGTAGCTCCTTTTCGTGGCGCCATCAAAATTCTAAGTGTTACGGATTCAAATCTAGGGAATAATTATCAAAACATGATTATCACATAAAGTAATGCACAAAACTTCACTACATCAAGTATATAATATGCGATAGCATATTTGATAATCACAAACAGAGCACATATACACATAGTGATTTGGTCAAAACAAAGACTATATGTATGCATGCTTACCTATATATAACACATGGTTATAACCTAAACCTAGGCTCTGATACCACCGCTGTGGCACCCCTCCCGCTAGGATCTTCCTATACGGTTGGAGGCCACCGACGATCGCATTGAGCACAAATTTTGGAATTCATACCCAATACGAACGCCTAACTTAACAATACGCAGTGGAGGTAGAGTAAAATATGCAATATGGATAATATATATAACTATATTTAGTACAACCAAGTAGCGCAACATCAAAATAGCCAACTAGTGGCATCAAGTAGCAAATTACAGATTATAAAGCAAGACAAAGCAAAATGAAGTTTTAATATACAACTGGAGGAGCGGCTACCATCCTATGTACTCCCATTATTCTGATTCTGAGGCAATGAACAGAAAGAAACGAGGGGTTAAGTCCAAATGACTTAGTGAGGCCACATATAGATAGATATATAATTGACTGAAAATGAGACTCAAAACAGTTAAATCATAATAAAGTGCACGTAGTGTGAAATGTCACTTGATAATAATAACTGAACTGAGTAATACGGACAGTGAGCCCAAGACGGAGTCTCCAACCTTATGACTACCCAAAACAGATAAATCATAATAGAAACCCTTATGCCTCCCTTGTCGAGAAGCCACCTCGACATTAAACGAGACGGAGATGTATCACGCGTCCGTGCAATACATCGCTCCAATCCCTACTACAGTCATCCTCCGGCTGTACGTAGAAATTGGTTTCACGGAATGGTATCATATAAAAGGTTCCATCGACGGTCCGTTCCGCCCGATAAAATTCCTCTTATAAGTACCTGGGCCCAAACTTCCCAAGGGCGTCCCCAAGGGTAAACGGAAATATAACGGAACAGATATGGCTCACAACTTGTCAACAAAGCAATAACTTATTTTTTTACACCCGGGATACATAGAAATATAATTAAAATATGATATCCCAAAGGTGTCAAAAATCATTTCGGGACAGATACAACTGGCAATATCAGAGAATGCAATATTTTCGAAAATAACTTGTCTTATATGTATGAAAAATATTTTCCGAAAGATTTGATGGCATAAATTTAATACGGTAGGCTATACGAATAATATTTATATCATATAGTTCAAAGCCCCAGAAAGGAATTAACAAAGCACTCACCTTAGGAGTTTATCAAGTTTATAGATTTGTTTCGGCTAGATCAACTTGACTTCCTCCTTCAAGAGTATGTGAGGGAAATAAGGGAGTATATGGAAGGTTATTAGGTATATATGGATGAAAATAGAAGGGCTTGTGTGTACATATATGTGGGTGGAAGATAGGCTATAATAGGAAGTGTTTTGGGTGTTGAGAGTAGAGTAAGTGAGGGGGTGTGTTTTTAGGCGGGATTTGTGTGTTTGTGGAAGAAAATAGAGAGAGTATAGTGTGTGTATGTGTGAGGACGTTTTTGGGGATGGGGAAGTGTGTGGGAGGTCCTATTTATAGTGGAGAATGAGGGTAGAAGGCAAGACTTGGGGACCAAGGTTTAATAAATGCAAATCTTTCCATTTAATGCAAATCTCCCAACTAGGCATAGAATTAAATGCCAAATTAAATAAAATCTTCCACCTCCCTCCTCTATTCTAGCCTTGGTGTAACCCTAATCCATGAGTCATGAATCTAAATGAATGGAAGACCACACAAATGCACAATTTCTAGAAGAAATTCATCTTATATTAGTGTAGGATATTTTAATAAAATATTAACACAAAATCAAATAAAATCAAATAAAATCTAATAAAATCTGATTTTGATTGTCCTCATCTTATAAAATCTGAAATCATATCTTTATTTTATTAAAAATTCGAATTTGTATTTATTTATTTTGTAAAAACTGAAAATTAGGGTTTTAGGGCATAAATTAGGGTTTTTGGGCATAAAATCCGAAAATTCATATTTAATTTAGAAAAATTCCAAAATTATGAAATTTAATGTTTATAAATCTGAAATTATATGTATATTTTCCAGAAATTAAAAATGTTTTAGTTATATTTTCGAAAATTGCAATTTAGGACATAAGATTTCGAAAATTGTGTTAGAATATCAAATTCGTTTAAAATTTGGAAAATCATGTAATTATCACCTCACATAATTCATATATAAAAGAAGGATCATACAAAACATGAAATATTAGTAAGCATGCGTGTATATTATAAGAACCGGTTTATATAGTTTTTAGACCAAAAATCGGGATGTCACAATACTGAGATGGAACCACTTCCATATGTATTGATGGATAGAAAAGACATTATGTTCTTAATAGAACCTAAAGATCTGTTAATCTCTACAGATCCTTTTAAAATAACTCAAAGGTACCTTGATACTAGGTCCTTTCCTGGAGGTTCTAATAAAAGCAGAATTGTTTATGAGTTAATACTCTCCAGAACTGGTACTGTCCAGTTTAATCATGCTTTTCCTACGGGAACCACAGCTTATTATAATTATACTAAAGCTGTCATCAAGCATATATTATCTGCAGAAGAATGGGGTATAAGTACCTTTGCAGAAAAAGAATTCTTTAGTCCCGAGTTAAACACTCTTTTTAAGTATAATTACTGGGATTATATTGATGCTTTTATGAAGTGTTCCTTATATGATAATCATAAGAAGAAACATACTTGGATGTTTAAAACCTGCCCTACTATTTCATCGGATAATATCCTTTCTTGGTTCATCCAATGGTGGATGACTTTTGGTCCTTCAGTTAAAATCCTTTCAGAACCATTTAAATCTCTTTTCCCAGCTTGGCTTAAAGTCTCTCCTCTAATCAAAAAATTCAAAGAGTTAAATGTTTGGCCTGAAGGAATTGCTTCATTACATTTCTTTATTGAATTTTCCCTTCCGTGGATTTGGAAATGGGAACTTGAATTGGGATATAACCCTGAACACCTTCCTTGCGTTAAACGCATTCTATTCACCTCTTTTTGGAAAAAACTCATAATGATTGACCCAAAAACTGGTACACTTTTTGGCCAAGAAACAACTGATTTGATTAAACTCAGAATTCATGAATATCAAAAGAAGATTGATGAAGAAGCTGCAGATAAATCAACCTTTCATGACATTATTAAAGAATTAAAGATGAAAGGCTCCTATTCAAAGAAAGAAGTGATCAATGAATATCTCAATCAAGTTCAACAGGAATTAAAAGAAAATTTTGATTTTGATCTTGATACGGATGATATAATATCAATGTCCTCATCATCTAAAGAAGAAGTGCTTGCTGGAGAAAGCCAGGATCCTTATGCAGAGGAATCAGAGGTCCAAATTGACGCAATGGTATCTTTCTTAAATGAGAAAGCTCAAGGAAAGCGACCTGCATGAAGACGTAAGCCATGACGTCAGCAGTGCAATAATTTAATCTACTGTGCAACTATCATAATTGAAAGCATATTATCAATAAATCAGAAGTTTAAGAGTTAAACTCGTGGTAAGTACTAATCCCTTTTATTTATTCCTGCTTTATTTAAAATTTTCTGCGTTAGTTTAAAACAATGAAACATATGGCATGATTATGATTCCACAATCTTTTTGCATCCTTTTTTCATGGGTTAAATCGGTGAACTAGTCTTGTGTCTAAGGTTAAAAAGGGTTTGGATTCAGTCTTGGTATTTATGTTGGAAATCCTGTTGTGCCCGCCCAAGCCAAAGGATAGGCGTTTAGGGCTTTGAGGGTTTGACCGGATACCAAAGACAGGTCCAAACAGATTTTTGTAAAATTCCTTAGAATACGACGACAGGTTCAAGTTGATTTGTAAAAAGTTTTAATAACCCCTTGTGCAAAGAGAAGGATCCTGCCCCCCCAAATGGTATCAGAGCCATGTTGTTTGTGGAATTTAGTAGAGATGTTATTTAACACACACTTTGAATGTCTCTTGCTATGCATCTGTTTAGATCTGATAAAAATACTGTTAAAAACAGTGTTTGCCATGAAATGGAATTACCACAAGATTTAGATCTATTAAATAAATGGTCTATTCCTAAAATTAATATAAATAAAATATATGAGATAGGCACTTTTGAGAAAATCTCATGGAAACAAATTGTTAAAACAACAGAAGAAACCATATCATTAAATAAAGATGAAATGATATTAAAAGTCTTAAGTGAAAGATATTTACAAAGATATAAAAATCTATATAAATTTTTACATATTGGTCTAGTACAAATTGTTTTTAAACCTTTAACTCTAGAAGGATTACCTGAAAGCTTTTTAGTCGTCTTAAGAGATTGAAGGAATTTAAACTGGAATCAATCTATAATAGGTATAATTGAAAGCAGTCTAGCTCATGGCCCTGTCTATTTTAATGTTTTTCCAAATTTACAACTATCTTTTACAGATAACAATAAATTTGATGCATTAACATTAAATGTTAAAACTCATGGATATAATTATGCTCCAGGATCTGAAGTAATCTGTATATGTTACAGAATTTATTATAAAACTCTTCATACATTAAATCCTCAATGTAAACAACAAGATAAATTAGCAAATGAAACCATAGTAATCGAATCTAATTTTAGTAAATCTAATATTACTACAAGAAGATCTATACAATGGAGTGAAATTGAATTTCCAGAAAACTGGATAATGGAAAAAGCTGCTTCAGTTTTAAATAATATTTCAAATGAACCCCTTCAATTGAACAAACTCAAGAAGGAAATGTTTTTATTAAAATGCCTACAAGACAACTTTCCTTACCAAAATCAGGTTTTAGACCTGGATCTAGTCAATCTAGATATTCCTTTATTTCTCCACAAAATTATCAAATACAATACCCTTCACGATCTTCAACTTCTCGCCTTTCCGAAATTAAACATGAAGAAGGTAATAGCCTTGCCAGAACAGATAAATCTTTAGAATCTACAATTTATTTAAATGAACCATTCAAACACTTAAAAATTGATTCAGATAATTTTGTTTCCCCTAATAAGAACATCAATGAAATTGATCCAACCCTAAGTGAAATGGGATATCATGTATAAATAGTTTCCTCATGAATTACAACCAAATTGATTTTAGTCCAGGATCTCTGGCAAGACAAATTTGTCAACAAGAATTTAATCAACCTTGCTGGAATAATTTCTGGGAATGGCTTTTTAAAACTTTTACTCCTTCAAATATTAAAAATCTTTCTGAATAGTATTATAATTATCTTTCAGACTTAAATCAAACTTTACCTTTTCTTCAATGGTTTACTTTAACTTTTATCAAAAAAGTAGAAAATAAAATTTCTGTTTTGGAAAGAACTTATGAAATATCTTCCAACAAAATTGTTAAAGGAATATTTCCTCCTCAAGAACATTTTGAAATAAAGAGTGATAACCAAACACGATCTTATAATGCTTTTGAAAAATTATTAGATAACAAAACTTTGGTAGTTAATGCTCAACATGTAAACAGTCTAATTAGACAACAAAATTATAATAATCTTTATTCAATAATTTTGGGTAAACAAATAAATATAGCTGTAAATAGGATTGATCAGATTATAAATAAAACTGATAGGATTAATCAAAAATTAAATAAGCTATTAATTGAAAAAGAAGTTGAAATAGATAAAAGTACTTCTGAACCCACAATTCAACCTCCTCCTGAAATAAATTTTTTTAAACAAACTACTATAACTGAATTTGAAAAAATATTACAAGAAATGTTTGATAATTTAAAATTAAATACTTTAGAATTTTCAAATAAATTAGAAGATTCTTCATCTGATTATAAAAGTATTTTCCAAGATGAACTAAATAAATTAAGAAATCATGGAAGAAAAACTTATTCTAATAAATATGTGGATAAACCAAATCAAAGATTTTACTATTATCCAAGACCAACCCCTCAAGATATTCTTTATGAAGAACAAGAATTTGTAAACACAACAAGTTATAGTGGTAACCACATCTATGAATGGAATCTAGATGGATATACTAATAATCAAATAGGTAATATGTTACATAGAATGTTAATGTATAGTACTGTTCGTAAAAATAATAATAATACGAATAAAGACATTGCTTCAATGATAATTGATGGATTTACTGGTCAATTAAAAGGATGGTGGGATAATTATCTTACTAGAGAATTTAAACAAGAAATATTAAATACAATGAAAACAGAAAATAATATAACTGAAGAAAATGTTGTTTATACTCTAGTGGTAAATATTTTTGAACATTTTACTCGTAGATGGTCAGATAATTCTGAAACTATAAGAACTCTTTTACAAAATCAAAGATGCCATACTTTAAGTTCGTTTAGATGGTATAAAGATGTTTTTTTAAGTAGAGTATTACAACTTCCTGAAAGTAATTCACCACACTGGAAATCTAAATTTATTGATGGTTTACCCCCATTATTTGCTGAAAGAATAAGAAAGACTCTTAAAGGAAATAATCTTCATATCAATTATGAAGATTATACTTATGGTAAGTTAATAAGTGCTTGTATAAATGAAGGTCTAAGTTTATGTAATGAAATCAAATTAAATCAACAAGTTAAAAAACATAGTTTTCAAAATAAAAGACAATTAGGAGATTTTTGTGATCAATTTGCTTTACAAACTACTAAGAATCCTCAAGTAGATAAATCTCATAAACCTCATAAAAGTATAAAAATATTAATGCTTGTTTTAAATGTGGAAAAATAGGACATTATGCAAAAAAATTGCAGAGTTAAACAAAAGATACATGAATTAAACATTGATGATGATCTTAAAGAATCTCTATGTAAAATCTTATTAAATTCAGATATAGAATTCAAAGAATCTGATAGCGAAAGTTCTAGCCAAAATTCTAATTCAGATCAAATAAAAGATTTAGAAGAAGACATAGATAATTATACTTCTAGTAGTGATAATAATCAACTTTGTCAACCTTGTCAAAATGGTGAACCTTGTTTAAAACAAGATAAAAAAGATGAATTTTATCAAATCATTTCACAATTTCAAGATTTTAAATTAAATATGTTACGATCCAATTCGATACTAGATTTGTTAAAGCATTCTAGTGATCCTAATATAAAATCCTTTATTATAGAACACATTACAGGAGAAACTAGTAAACAAAGTGAATCCCGAAAACAAAATAAGGTTTCACAAAATACAGCCCCATATACTATGGATGTAGTAAAACAGATGTTGAATGATAAATATAAAAATACTCAACCAACCTCTCATAATGATTTATTAATAGAAATTAATAATTTAAAACAAGAAATAATGACTCTTAAACAAGAAAATATTTCTTTCCATAATAGGATTTCTAATTTAGAAAAAGGGAAAAACCCAATAGATATAAATACATTTGAAGAAGATTTATCTTTAAAAGAATTAGAAAATGTATCATATGATAATTTTTTATCCACCCTTGATATGGTAACCTTTCAAAAATGGTATATTAAAATAACCTTATTAATTGATAATCATTTTATTAAAGATTTAACTGCCCTTGTTGATAGTAGTGCAGATTTAAATTGTATTCAAGAAGGAATAATTCCCGCTAGGTATTTTCATAAAACTACTCATACATTAAGTTCAGCTGATGGTAATAAACTTGAAATAAAATACAAACTTTCCTAAAGCATATATTTGTCAAAATAATGTTTGTATTCCTACTAGTTTTCTTTTAGTAAAAAATATTACGAACCAAGTAATTCTTGGTACTCCCTTTATTCAAAAACTATTTCCTTTAAAAAATATTGATTCAAAAGGTTTTACTGGAACTTTCGAAAATCAATTAATTCAGTTTAATCAATTAATTCAGTTTAATTTTATAACTGAACCATATTCTAGAATATTAAATGAATTACAAGATTTACTTCTTGCTAAACAAAATCAAATTAATTTTATAAAAGATGAAATTAATATCTTTACAATAGAGACAAAATTAAATAATTCTAGATTAAAATATAAAATTAAATTAATCGAAAATAATTTTTCCCTACAAATATGTAATGATCATCCTAATGCTTTTTGGAATAGGAAAAAACATATTGTATCTCTTCCTTATGAAGATGATTTTAAAGAAATAAATATTCCAACTAAATCACGTCGTCCTTGTCAAATGAATAAGGAATACTTAGAATTATGTAAAAAAGAAATTGCTTCTTTATTAGATAAAAAATTAATTAAGCCTTCAAAGTCCCCTTGGTCATGTACTGGGTTTTATGTTAATAAACATGCTGAACAAGAACGAGGTGCTCCCAGATTAGTAATAAATTACAAACCTTTAAATAAAGCTTTAAAATGGATAAGATATCCAATCCCCAATAAAAAAGATTTACTTGATAGATTATATAATGCTCTTATATTTTCAAAATTTGATTTAAAATCTAGTTACTGGCAAATACAAATTCATGAAAAAGATAGGTATAAAACATCTTTTAATGTACCTATAGGACAGTATGAATGGAATGTCATGCCTTTTGGATTAAAAAATGCTCCTTCAGAATTTCAAAACATAATGAATGATATTTTCATTCCTTATACTGATTTCATAATAATTTATATTGATGATATTCTTGTATTTTCAAAAACAATTGAATTACATTTTAAACATTTGGATATATTTAAAAGAATTATTATACAAAGTGGTTTAGTAATCTCTAGACCAAAGATGCTTTTATTCCAAACCAAAATAAGATTTTTGGGACATAACATTAAAAAAGGAAGTATTATTCCTATAAATAGGAGTATCGAATTTGCATCTAAATTTCCTAATGAAATCATAGATAAAACTCAGCTACAAAGATTTTTAGGTAGTTTAAATTATATTTCACCTTATTATAAAAATCTTGCCCAAGATACTGCCGTACTTTATGATAGATTAAAGAAACAACCTAAGCCTTGGAGTACAGCTCATACTCAAGCAGTAAAATATATAAAATCAAAGGTTAGTAATCTACCCTGTCTAATGTTAGCTAATCCTAACTGGGAAAAAATAATAGAGACTGATGCTAGTGATATAGGATATGGAGGAATTCTAAGTCAAATATCTCCTGATGACAAATCTAGACATCTTATTAGATATCATTCTGGTAAATGGAATAATAGCCAACGCAATTACGCTACTATAGCAAAAGAAGTATTAGCTATTGTTAAATGTATTCTTAAATTTCAAGATGATCTTTATAATCAATCTTTTAATGTTTATACTGACTGTCAAGCAACTAAATTTATGTTTGAAAAAGATTTTAAACATGATGTTAGCAAACAAATGTATGCTAGATGGCATTCTCATTTAGCCCCTTTTGATTTTAAAATTTACTATAAAAAAGGCAAAGATAATAGTCTTCCTGATTTTCTAACCAGAGAATTTCTACAGGATAATGGCTCCCAGAAGAAAGTTAGTCCCTAAAGTTAACATCCCTAAGATCATGATACTTTACCAAGATGAAAGATATGCATTGAATTTATTAGATTAATATCTACATCCATGAGTTTGTTTATACTAAAAATAAGACAAAAACACATTACACAAGATAGATACAAAAAAAATTGTATAATTGTTTCTTCATCTCTATCGTATCATCGATCCATGTCAGCTTTTAGTACGTAATAAATATTTAATTTTCTTAAAAATTTATACAGTATTTATATTTTCTTCTAACTATCTTTTCATTGCTACTATTAAAATAAGGATGAATTTATAACAAAAATTAAGTCTTAAAGGGAAGGAATAATTATAAATTTTGATTTTCGGGGAAGTCAACATTGGCCTATTCGGCTTATATATTTTTTTTTTTGCAATTTCTTCTCATCATTTTTTTTTTCTGTAAATTTGTTTGCGTGTGTTTATTTAATTTGATGATGCATGAACTTTTGGCACAAATTTGTTATTATGGCATACATTGCAAGTACATGTTATAGTTTAACTTTCTTTTTTCCATTTTAAGAAAATTTTAGAATTCTTTTATATATGTTGTGTTTTTAGCCTATCGTTGATTATTTAATCAACCTTTTAAGTATTCATCAAAAAATAGAGGACTCACCTCTAGCAATTTGGATTAGTATAGAAATTAAAAAAATCGCTTTATTACTTAAGCAACTTGTACACATGCGGTAAAATCGCAAAAAGTTTGTGGAGCCGTTGGTGGGAAACGATGATTACCAATATTAAAAGAGTCTTAATATATATTAATTTAAGAACTATTATTTACTTTTTCTTCTATTTTTCTTTGTCTTTTATTTTTAGTTCATACACTTTTTTTCGATATGCAAGTGTACGCATATGCGAAGGTCTCCAAGTTTCGAACTAGATTAATTTGACCCCAAAATAGAAAGAACCTTTCATCAATTTTTCCGTGCTTAAAGACAACAAGAGCTAGAACAAGCATT
Source organism: Petrea volubilis (assembly GCA_026212405.1). Classification (NCBI taxonomy): domain Eukaryota; kingdom Viridiplantae; phylum Streptophyta; class Magnoliopsida; order Lamiales; family Verbenaceae; genus Petrea; species Petrea volubilis. The sequence goes on along the minus strand of CM047871.1, from coordinate 14,387,361 downwards.
GGCTTTACAAGGTGCAGAGATGGCCCAACAAAATAATAGCGTTGAGGGATTATGCACTACTTGATACCTTAGAACTTTAGGGGAGCATTGTTGTAATGACCCCAAAATCCCTTTATATTTTATTAAAACTAAATAATAATTTTCACATAAAATTTGTACAAAATATAAGGTTACAAAACTTTATTGTATTTACAATGTGCAAAACATTATCAAAGTATATCGTGTGAGGTAATACAAAATACAAAATATGCAGCGGAATATTAACAATAATTCTTCTAGTAAAAGGCCTCAAAGGGTTCTTCTTCTTCTGTCTCATTAGTTGTGACCTCATGTCCATCTAAAATAAGCATATAACCCACAATCAACACATAATTGAGTAGAAACATCACTTTAATCACATAAGGTGCTCGAGTATTAGTTGCACATAAAGCATACAGTTTGCACTTTTCTACCTTTCGTCATCTAACAGTGACCCTTATGACTACCTAGGCCAAATAAACAACCAGCACATTTCTCTCGCTTGCCTTATCCTCCGGTGGTCGTATCCCGGGCATACGACGAATATTTTCCTACGACCCTCTCTCTTGAATAGAACACCCCGTCTACTCAAGGGGGGATTAGGAGATTGAGGGAATGTGAACTCTTATAACCGGCTACTCAATAATATGTCCCGGTGGAACACACCCAAACCACTCCGGCATATTTGGGCCCATTCACATAATATATCACAACATCACAAAGTTGTGGAAGTTTACTTCCATATTTATGATAAAATCAATAAATGCATAAAGAATCTCAATTCTTTAAAAAAAAACTCTTATTTATAACAAGTATGTTTGCATAAATTTTCAAGCTATCAAGTTTCATGAAAACCTAATATTTTAACACTTATGTAATTCTAAGGGTTTAACGACATAACATATAATAAACTTTCCTAGGCATATCATGACATAGAATACCTACTAAAGAGCAAATATCAAGACAAGATCCTAAGATGTACAACTAATGAGCATAATACCAAAACAATCATTTCAACATGAATAAAGCAACTTTTATACCAAGATCAATATAGAAAAAGATATAATCATGAAACTATGAAGGTAAAGCAAATAAAAGAACAACAAGCCTAAGCCCACAATTTTAGGGCATGTTTGGAAAAAGCTATCACTCAAGGTCATTCAAGCTTGTTTATTTTACATAGCTTTGGGCACAAGAGTATAGAATTTTGCCTAGTAGGAAGATTCTACTCAAAAAGAACAAAAGAAAACACTTATGTAATCAAAGTAGGTTTCTATCTTAGTTTAGTCTAGAAAGGGGTATAGGGAAGAGTGAAGAAGTGGTGTTTGTGAAAGAAACTAAAGAGTGTAGCGTGTATGTGTGTGATGGCTGGTTCCTGAGGGGTGGGGGAAAGGGTGTGTGAGGTCTTATTTGTAGTGGAGAGTGAGGTTAGAAAGGGAAGACTTTGGGACCAAGCTTTAATTAATGCAAATCTTTCACCTTGGCTTAAAATTAAATGCCATCTTCCACCTCCCCCCTCTATTTCTTGTTTTGGTGTAATCCTAACATGAGTCATGAAGCTAGAACACTAGAAGACCATATAAGTGCACAATTTGTAGAAGAAAATCATCTTGTATTAGTGTAGGATATTTTAATAAAATACTGAACAAAATCAAACAAAATCTGATTTTGTTTTATTGTCATAATTGTGTATAAAATCTGAAATTATCTACTTATTTTAAATAAAATTCGAATTTTCATTTATTTTATTTTTAAAAATCGAAAAGTAGGATTTTAGGGCATAAAATTCAAATATTCATAATTAATGTAGAAAAATCCCAAAATTATGAAGTTTAATCTTTATAAATCTGAAATTATATGTATATTTTCCATAAATTAAAAATGTTATAATTATATTTTTGAAAATTACAATTTAGGACATAGAATTTCGAAAATTGTATTAGAATTTCAAATTCCTCTAAAATTTGGAAATTATCTAATTTATTCAAAATTGCATCTTCTCCATGCAAAAGATTCTATAATACTTGTTTATATTGTTTTTGAAAACTCATAAGTATTTAATAGATGAATTTTCCAAGAATGGTAATCAAAATTCGAAAATTAGTACTTCACCATTCAAATTATAAATAAATCTCAAAATCAAACTAAAATTTGAAAATAACAAGTAATAATGAAATTTTCAAGAAGCATAAGATTTTACATTAATTAATTAAATATTAAGGATTACCAGGTTGTCACAATTGTCATGCCGACAATTGATGGCAATAACTTTGACGTTAAGCTGGCAATCATCAACACCGTTCAGCAACACCAACTTGGAAGAGGATCGGTGGAGGATTCCAACTCACACTTGTCCCAATTTCTAGTAATTTATGCGACTTTCAAGATTAATTGTGTCTCTAACAATGCCATTCGTCTTCGATTGTTTCCCTTTTCGCTATGAGTCAGGCCATGGATTGGTTGAGTTCTTTGCCGCCAAATTCCATCTCCACATGGGATGAGCTCTCCAAAGCCTTTTCGGAAAAGTGTTTCCCACCTTGTAAAGTGTCTCACATGGGATGAGGAATTTATGGCTTTTCGACAGCAAGACCAAGAGTCACTAAGCAAAGCTTGGGACCGCTTTAAGAAATTGCAAATAAAGTGCCCAAATCATGGCTTACCGGATTGGTCGCTTGTGCAAAAATTCTTCAATGGATTGTTAGAACCTTTTCAAATTATAATTAACTTATCTGTAGGGGGAACATTGATGTCCAAATCCATAGAAGTTGCATGCAAGTTGATTGAGGAAATAGCTACCAACGATTACGAGTGGGGAATGAGTAGGGAAAATCTCACTTTCACACAAACTCCAAAGATTGTGGGTATACTTGATTTAGATACCGTGCCTTTCATTAATACCAATTTTGATGCTTCATTTAAAAGATTTGATTGATTGACTGTTATTGCGGTGTCTAAACCTTCTTTGAGTTGTTGTGCTTGTGGAGGTCCCCGTAGTATGAATGATTGGCCCATGAGGAAATTCTTCCTGAGCAAGTTCAATGTGCCCACAGTATGACCGAAAATAGCTCATATTCACCCGCATATAATCCGAGGTGGAGAAATAACCCACACTATTCTTGGGGTGGTAATCATAATAATCAAAACAAGCAATTTTGGGAGCCTAGACAAAATTTCCAATCCAACCCTCCAGCTTCACAGCCATTCGCAACCTCCACAACCCAAATCCAAATCTTCTTTGGAAGCGATCCTTGAAAAATTCATGCAAACTACCATGGATAAATTTGAAAAGATTGAGTCTCGATTAATAAATAAAGTGTAATATCAGGGTAGTTTTTCCAATTTTAGGCAACAAGGACAATTGCCTGGTCAAACAGAGGCAAACCCAAGAGAGCATTGGAATGTGGTCACCTTGAGGAATGGGCGTGAGTTACAAGAATTGCCAAGAAAAATAAGGAATCTTTATGAGAAAAAGGATTTGGACAAGTCTAAGGGAGTCAAGGTCAACACAAACGAGTTGGAGGAGGAGAAAAAGAAGGTGAGTGATGTCATGTAATTCCCCGAAACCAATAGCTAATCATGCAACGTCTAACATATAACCATTTCTTTAAAACATGATAGCATAAAACATAATGAAACCAAATGTACGTACTAATATTCCAAAAGAGAGGTTTATATCATTCCTTTATTACATATACACAAGTTTGACTTTCAAGTTTCTAGCATAACCTATATACATAATTAACTAAATGTCTCGAAGCATCCGCTTACATTCTCCTCGAACCTATCCTCCGATGTCTCAATTCCGGCTAAAACATAATAAACAAAACAATGTCAACATATACACATGTTGAGTAGAAATTCGCATAGGACATGAGGTGTTCGTGTGAAATTGCATATTGTCATAAAAGCACATAACCACACATAAAACCATAGAAATTCCAGTTTTTATGATCAAATCATATAAATTTCTAGCTCTGATAGAGCATCATAATTCAACACGTTGTTAACATTTTTCCACCTCGAAGGGTGGCTACCTTATCCCGCCGTGCCATAAACCAATTTCCAACCAAAACTCCCACCCAACCTAAACACACCGGTGGTCATATGCCGAAAACCTACGACCCACAACCAATACATGGAACACTCGGTCCATGCAAGATGGGAATAGGCATGGATGGCGAGAACTAGTTTAAGACCGGCAAGCCCATTGCCGCCCGGCCGAACTCTAGCCCCATCCATACCGAACACATATAGGGCCCTTACACACATAATTCCAACACATAAAAATCACAATTTCATCACAATACACACTGATTCAGCTCAAATTCAGTACAAAGTACCCATATTTCCAGTTTTTGCGAAATCGACATTTACAACGTCGAACTGAAATTGCTAGCTTTCAGACTACTAAAATTCCAGCTTAAAACCTACTGGAAATCAACACATATATTCCCAAGGTTGTAAAATAGACTTTTAGTTAACAAACTTTCGAATTTCCAGCCTCCTAGACCTGAAATTTTCAGACTTCGATGCGCAACGTTTTAACGCGCAACCGCTGAAATTTCCAGCTTTCGTAACCCAAACCTCCATCTTTTAAAAACCTGTTTCTACAGCTTATTCTAAACTCAATTTACAGTATATAAACCAGGTTTTTGGTTGGAAATTTTTGGATTTTTCAGTCGTGCAAAAATCAAACTTTTCAGCTTTGAAAACAAGAGTTTCTGCATGAAGAGTAATTCCAGCATATGCACAACTTGAATTTTCAGCTTTCATAACTTAAAATGGTAGCTTCTAGCACATAAAACAGACTCTAACAAGGTATACAACATGATAACCTAGAATTCAAGCATCACGCATATTCAAGGATTTTAACCTAACATGCTCATAGAAACATCATATGCACAATATACACATATATATAACCAACACATCTTGAAATCCCTTAAACCCAAGATGGAAACCAACTTGCGGTGACCTCCTAGGTCTCATAAGGGAGATAACATGCTAATAATTTGATAAAACCTAACCCTAGCTCATGCCTTAGGCAAATTTCTACCTTGATATGTTTTTCTTTACTTCTTCATAGGGTTTGGAGTAGGGAGAGTGTTTGAAGGGGTGAGAGGGTTTCAAGACTTGAAGATATTAGGAAAGTTGATTGAAAACAAGAGGAATGAAGAGTGTGTGTGTGTGTGTGGCCGGATTTTAGAGTGTGTGTGTGTGTGTGTGGCCGGATTTTAGAGTGTGTGTGTGTATGGTTTTTGGTATTTTCCAAGTAATATTACATATATACTAATAACAAGACATAGCATTAAAATAGCATTAAGTCCTTTTCTAATTATTACCCTAATTGGCCAAGTAGATGGTCTAACATAGCCTAAGTGTATCTCTACATCAATATGAGCCAAGTATGTAGCTTTGTATCTGGAAGATATTGAACAAGTGTATAAATACATTGTATTTGGCAAACTTGGAGGATAAGACTTCATATTCACCAAGTATTTAATATTTTCTATTTTTGGAGAGCTAAAATTCGTTCACCCTCCTAATCTTCAGCCAAAATGTAGTTTTTTTTTTCTTATTTATGTATAATAAGTCATTTTAGGGAAGAAAATAATATGTAGGGGTAGAAAATACAATTTACCTAGGCTTTAGGGGTTTTTCCGCAAAAGTTAGAAACGTTACAAGGAAATCTACTAAGTCTAAGTACATATATATACATATATAAACCGTATATATATATATCTATGTATCCATGTATTTTCTTGAATTTTATAGTTTTTATGGTGATTAACGAAAACAAGAATGAATCCTAAACTTGTGCATGTTGCACTTAAAACGAACATGTACCACAGAGTATGAAAATAATGAAAACTTATACATAGAAACATGTAAATTATTCTTATTTATGTATATATATATATATATCGAAAGGAGAATTCGGGTCCTTACATGTCAAACCTTATGTGCTCCTGGTGTCATTTCCTCAAAGGTTGATCAAACATAAATTGGACAAAGAGCTTGGAAAATTCAAGGATTTGCTTAAACAACTGTACATCAACATACTCTTCGTAGAGGCACTCGCAAAAGTGCCACAAAGTATGTGAAGTTCTTGAAAGAAATCTTGTCGAACAAAGAGATACTCGAGAAATATTCAATAGTATCCCTCACATCCTACAAAATAAGTAGCCCTCGAAGTTAAAGGACTCAGGGAGTTTTTCTATTCCTTGAACAATTGGCAATCTTAATTTTGATAAAGTTCTATGCCTTTATCTATTTGCAGGAAACTTGGCTTACGTGAATTAAAGCCTACAACGGTGAATTTGCAGCTTGCAGATAGATCAATCAACTATGGAGTTTTGGAGAACGTGCTCATGAGTGTAGGAAAGTTCTATATTCTGAAAAAAAATTTTGGGCTCGATATGGAAGAGTGCTATGAGTTACCATTAATTTTTGGGAGACCCCTCTTAGCAACCGCGGGGGCATTTATTGATGCCAAAGAATATAAATTGACACTAACATTATGTTTGGCTCTAGGATTTTAGGAGGGAAAGGAAAAGAAAATAGGAAGAAAAAATATTTTTCAATATTTGGTTACTAGGTAAAAAGAAAGGAAATCGTAAGGAAAGGAAAAATAGAAAGAAATATAATATAAATTGAGAAAAAACATTTTCTTCTAATTATGTGAGGAAAATGAAAGAAACCTTATTTTCTAATCTTACGTTAGTCTCTTCAAGACTCTCTCACTTTTCAAGCTCTTACCTTATTTTTGTTGCTCAAATTAATTGAGTGTATGGATATATTTCATGCAGATTTTTTTTTTGTTTGCAGTTAATTGATTGTTTTCCTTAATTTACAATAATAACCAAACAAAATGGAAGACAATTCTCTAGAAAAATCATTTTCCTTGTTGTTTTTCTTTTTGTAGTTTGTTTTCCTTTTCCTTAACATATTCCTTTCCTCCTAAAATCTTAAACCAAACAAATCCTAAGGCTTGATGATGAAGAAATTAATTCCACAATGTTCAAATCCGACATACCCACCCCCGTCACAGAGACAAGCAACTTGCTTCATGTTATTAAAGAGTCACTCCATACTTCACCTCAGCCTCTCAAGCTTCAAGAACTCCATAATCTACAAGACTTCGGTCATAGAAAGCAAGGGAAGAAATTGAAAATTCTTGGGAGCAAATTTAGATAGAAAATGCGTAAGCCGAACTTTGTGAATTACAAGGGTGAAAAGTTTGGAAAAGGGAATATTAGGCTATGCCACAACAATTAATTGAGCCCCACAAGTCAAACTAATGACTATAACTTAGAACTACGCCCTCAAACCCTTCTCTCTTTTACTTTTATATTTCTTTTCTCATCTTCTGTCGCATACAAATTTTATTCTTTGTCTTTTTTTTAAGGTTTTCAAAAAATAAAAATATAAATAAGAAATTCATGCACTTAAAACGAACATGTACCACAAAGTATGAAAATAATGAAAACTTATACACAGAAACATGTAAATTATTCTTATTTAGGTATATATATATATATATATATATCGAAAGGAGAATTCGGGTCCTTACATCATCCTCTTCTTAAAAGAATTTCGTCCCGAAATTCGGCTTTGCTAGTCGAAGAGATGTGGGTATTTGTCCATCATGTCTTCTAGTTTCTCCCATGTGGTTTCCTCGAGGTTATGATATTTCCACGAAACTCTGACTATAGGAATAGAGCGGTTTCGTAGGGTTCTTTCATTCACTTCAAGAATGCGAACGGATTCTTCCTCATATGTCAAGTCCTTATCTATTTCGAGGGAATCGTGATTTATCACATGAGAAGGATCCGGGAGATACTTTTTAAGCATAGATACTTGAAACACATTATGAACTGCAGATAGGCTTGTAGGTAAGGCGAGTTTATAGGCCACCTTTCCTATCCGTTCTAAAATTTCAAAAGGGCCAACATATCTTGGGCTTAGCTTTCCCTTTTTCCCGAATCTTAGGATCCCTTTTTTGGGTGAAACCTTGAGAAACACAAAGTCCCCTTTTTCGAATTCCAAGTCTTTACGCCGTCTATCTGCGTAACTCTTTTGTCGACTTTGGGCGATTGTCATGCGTTTTCGAATGAGGTTAATGGCTTCAGTGGTTTCTCGTACTAGTTCAGACTCAATGATTTTGTTTTCACCCACTTAGTTCCAACAAGCTGGAGACGGACATTTTCGTCCATATAGAGCTTCAAATGGTGCCATATCGATCGTGGATTGATAACTGTTATTATAAGCAAACTCTACCAGTGCTAAGTGCCTATCCCAACTACCTCCAAAATCGATGGTGCAAGCCCGGAGCATATCTTCGAGAATCTGTATAACTCTTTCGGTTTGTCCATCCGTTTGAGGATGAAAAGCTGCGCTAAGATTTAACTTGGTGTCCAAAGCATTTTGCAATCCTCGCCAGAACTTGGAAACGAACCGAGGATCTCTATCGGAGACTATGCTTACTGGGACGCCATGAAGTCTGACTATGTCCTGTTTATAGAGTTCAGCCATTTTATCCAAGGATCAAGTCTTAGAGAATGCGATGAAATGAGCACTTTTTGTAAGTCTATTAACTATTACCCAAATCGCATCATTGCCTTTTGATGTTCGAGGTAGTCCCATGACGAAATCCATAGTGATGTGCTCCCACTTCCACTCGGGTATAGGTAGGGGTTGTAATACTCCAAAAGGTTTCTGATGAATAGCTTTCACTTGCTGACAAGTTAAGCATTTTGCTACAAACTCCGCTATTTTCCTTTTCATATTATTCTACCAATATTGCTTTTTCACATCCTTGTACATCTTAGTTATCCCCGGGTGGATTGTATATCTGGATTTGTGGTTTTCTTCTAATATTTCTCTCTTCAACTCGTTATCATCGGGAACACATATTCTGTCTCGAAATCTTACTATTCCATCGGATGACAAAGTGAATTCTGTCCTTTGCCCATGGCTGATTTCACTCTTTATTCTTTGCTTCTCTTTAATCTTCTGTATTAGAGCAGGTTGGGCTTGTAAGTGGGAGAGGATCATTCCGAACTTCTTTTCTTTTGGATTCCATTCGGAAATTTCTTCTAACAAATTCCATTCGCACATCATCAGACATGCTAATTTAGGTTTTCTACTTAATGCATCAGCAACCACATTGGCTTTCCCTGGATGATATTGGATGTTACAGTTAAAATTTGTGATCATCTCGATCCATCGTCTTTGCCTCATATTCAATTTCTTTTGTGAGAACAAGTATTTTAAACTCTTGTGATCTGTAAAGACTTCAAAAGAGGTTCCATATAAATAGTGTCGCCATTTCTTTAAGGCAAACACCACGACAACAAGTTCCAGACCATGAGTCGGGTAATTCACCTCGTAAGGTTTGAGTTTCCGGGAGGCGTAGGCAATGACTTTTCCGTTTTGCATAGGCACACAACCAAGTCCTTCCTTGGACGCATCCGTATATATGACAAACCCATCGTTTCCATTCGATAGAGTTAATATGGGGGCAGTAACTAGTTGGTTCTTTAATTCTTGGAGACTAGCTTCACAATGTTGGTCCCATACGAACTTTACCTTAGATTGGAGTAACCTTGTCAAAGGGTGAGCGATTTTGGAAAAGTTTTCAATGAACCGCCGATAGTAGCCTGCCAACCCTAGAAAGCTTTGCACTTCAGTTGCATTTGCGGGTTGTTTCCATTCTGTAATTGCCTTTATTTTATCTGGGTCCACCGATGTAACGATCCATACTTCGTTAGCTATATCTCGAATGTTACACATAAAAGTTCTTTTATTTAATCATACATGATAGAGTATTGAAAACATAACAATGATCATTTTCTTTCGAAGTACAAAACAACGAGTAACTAATTCTTCACTTCATAATTCCCTATAGTATCGCCTACTATATCCTTGCAAACTTCTTCCCCTAAAATGACGTACATAAACAGATCAACATCACAATTGAGTAGAAATTTTAACCAAATCATATAAGGTGATAGTGTGTGCATTAAAGGCATATAAGCACATTATGTCACATAATTTCAAATTTATTTTACCTTTGGATCACAATTAGTGATTTCAACTTCCGTATAACTCCCAACACATTTCTCCTTTCCTACCTTATTCTCCAACAATATCAATTCCTACCTTATTCGCCGATGGTCGTATCTCGAGATTACGCCAAATTCCTACGACCCACTTCAGTACACGGAACACTCCGTCCGAGTTAGGTGGGATTAGGACCAGGGATGGCGAGAACATATATTAAGACCGGCAAGCCCGTTGCTGCCCGGCTGAACTCTGCCCCATCCCCACCGTAACACATCGGAGCCCGGCATGCACAATTAATTTTTCACATAAACATATGAACATGCTTTTGCACATAGAAAACTTAATTTCAATTAAACCTGATTTGCCTAACATGATAAGAATATAAAACATATAATAACAGAATTATATCTAACTATATGCAAGCATAATGACATATGCTATGAACATGAAATAGATGATTATAAATAAGAATTGTAAATTAAAATTCTCATATAATTTGGAAAAAAACCTCTACCTTAGAAAACTTAGAAAACTAGTCTCCCTAGGGTAAAGATAGATGTATATATATGTGTATGTATTTGTGTATGTGAAGAGGGTTTCAAAAAGGTAATATATATATATGTGTGTGTATTCCCGTGTGTGTGTGTGAGTGTGTTTGTGTGTGGGTTGAAAAAAGGGAGATGAGGCCTCTATTTATAGTGTTTTCAACTAGATACAAGATTATTATATGAAAATATCATGTTGCATTTAATGGACCTTTTACAACTAGGCTTATACATTAAATGTGATCAAACACATGTGAGTCTATTATGTCCACATGTTAACCCTAGTTGTTTTTATGTGTTAGTCTAATGTGGTAAGGTGTTAGTCCAGTTTTATATGATTCTTCCAAGTATTCCTACCTTAAACCCTAGCCATACATTTGTATTAATACATTTGTATAGTTAGGTGTAAAGTATCATCAATTAGAGAAAATGACATGAAAATGAAATGAAGATGACATTGTATACCTCCATATACATTTATACACGAAAATTATATATGTATTTTTATAAAATATAAACTCATATGTAGGTATGTATATATACTCAAATATATATATATATATATATATTTATACTAGTATTTGTTATACACATATATGTATATATATATGTGGCATAAAAATAAAATAATGCCTAATATATTTCAAAATATAAATAATCTAAATACAATGTATATAATCAGCCACATATGTATATTTTTGTATCTATATTTTTGGCTTATATATATGTTAGCATATTCCTAAAATATCACATGATTTACATATAAAATAAAGGTCACATAAACGATCATATAATTATGAAATAATAATATAATTCATGTTTTAAAATAACAAGAAGTACCGGGTCATTACATCCTCCCTCCCTTAAAACATTTCGTCCTTGAAATTCATCCTTTGGTTTAATTGAAGAGCTGGGGATATTTTTCCATCATTTCCTCTAGTCTTTCCCAAGTAGTTTCTTCAAGGCCATGGTACTTCCATAGGACTCGTACAAGGGGAATGGTTTTGCCTCGTAGTGTTCGTTCCTTGACTTCCAAAATCTGGACCGGTTCTTCCATATAAGTCAAATTTTTGTCTATCTCGAGGGCTCCATAATTTAAGACGTGAGAAGGATCTAGATGGTATTTTCTTAGCATTGAAACATGGAAAACATTATGGACATCAGATAAAGCTAGAGGCAATGCCAATTTGTACGCAACTTTTCCTATTCGTTTCAGTATTTCGAAGGGACCAATGTATCTAGGGTTAAGCTTCCCTTTTTTACCAAATCTTAGAACACCTTTCCTTGGTTTGAAGGACTATTCTTAGATGTTCCTTGTGTTCTTCTTTAGACCGAGAATATACTAATATATCATCAATAAAGATCACAACAAACTGGTCCAAGTATGGTTGAAATACTCGATTCATTAAATCCATAAAAGTAGCTGGGGCATTTGTTAATCCAAGGCATTACTACAAATTCATAGTGTCCGTACCTTGTATTAAAGGCAGTTTTCGCTATATCTTCTTCTCGAATCCTTACTTGATAATAACCTGACTTCAAATCTAACTTAGAATACACAGAAGCTCCTTGTAGCTGGTCGAATAGTTCATCAATATTTGGTAGAGGGTACTTATTTTTAATGGTAACTTGATTGAGTTGTCGATAATCGATACAAAGTCTTAGGGATCCATCTTTCTTTCTAACAAATAATACTGGAGCTCCCCAAGGTGATGAACTAGGACGTATAAATCCCTTCTCTAGTAATTCTTGCAGTTGTGTTTTAAGTTCTTTTTGTTCGGCAGGAGCCATCCTATACGGTGTTTTAGAAGTTGGAGATGTTCCTGGTACTAATTCAATACTAAAATTTACTTCTCTATGTGGAGGGAGGCTAGGCAAATCATCAGGAAATACATCAGTGAAGTTACTTACCACCGGCCCGTCATCTATCTTCTTTTTATCCTTTGCATGGTTTAACACATGAGCCAAAAAGGCACAACACCCTTTTTTAATAAACGGGTCGCTTGTAAGGTAGAAATAATAGGTATAGATTGAGAGGGTCTATTTCCTACTAATTTAAATATAGGCTGGTTTGGTATACAAAATCTCACAACTTTATTGTGACAATCTATTTGTGCGTGATAGGGAGTTAACCAATCCATGCCTAATATAATATCAAAATCGGTTATAGGTAGTAAGACCAAGTCAGCATATAATTTTCTTTCACTGATAACTATTTCACAATTCTTATAAATCAGATCTGTCTTCCAGGAAGTTCCAAGGGGTGTGGTGATCTCTAGTTCATAGGCTAAGGTTTTAGGCTGAATTTCTAAATTAGAGAAGAAACGAGATGATATGTAAGAATGGGTTGAGCCAGGATCTATCAAGACTTTAGCTAAATGATGGCAAACTAGGAGCATACCTTCCACTATTGTTGGTTCCTTCATCTTTGCCTGATTTATTGCAAATAGTTTTCCTTGTACTTGGGGTTTTCCTGGGCGACTTTCATTTTCTCGGGAAGGCTTTTGTTGAGAGAAGCCTGGCGTTGGACTCATCAGACGACAGTCTTTAATAAAGTGTTCAGCGCTCCCACATTGGGTACACTTTCTAGCTTTTATCCAACATTGATTCTCGGTATGATTTGGTTTTCCACAAAACGAACAATAAATCCTTGCGTCTTTTGAGAAGGAAGGTCCACCTATTTTGTTATTTCTTGGGTCAATTCTTGCTATCTTGGTGTTACCGCCTTGGTTTCTTCCAAAAGGACCGCCCGTGGTTTGCGGTCGTACGAAGTGCCCTCTTTTTAACGTCAACTGTTCCATGGTGCTTTCTACTCTTAGCGCCATCTCAACAGCCATTGTATAATCTTGGATTGGGACTAGAGCTAGTCTATCTTGTATTTCGAGTTTTAAACCAGAAACAAATTTCCAAATCTTTCTTTTCTCGTTTTTAATAAAGTAAGGTGCATACCTGGCTAGTTTTGTAAATGTAGATTCGTACTTAGCAACACTTAGCTCTCGTTGCTCTAGGTTGAGAAATTCCTTTTCTCGTTTCTCTCTCATGGTCAGAGGCACATATTGATTGTTGAATTCTTCAACAAAATTCTTCCAAGTAGGTGGTACCTGCCTTGCCTCCCATCGGCTACTTATCCATTTCCACCAGTGGCGTGCGTCGGCCTCTAAACGAAAGGTGGCTAAGGTTACTTTTTGCTCCTCGTCACATTTTATTACTTCAAAGATTTTTTCCATTGCCTCGATCCAAATTGTGGCTTTAGTATCGTCAGGTTCTCCTTGGAAACTCAGGAGCCCTAATTTCATGAAGTTAGCTAGTGCATCTTGCCCCCCACCTGAGTGATTGTTGTTGTTAGTTTGGTATTCTAACACAGCAGTAATTCGATCGACGACTGAGGTTAAATGAGCAATTCCTTGTGCGTCTGTATTCTTTTTGGTGTTTCGTCCTGCCATCTATAGCAAACAAATAACTTAGTATTCACATAAGTTTTATATCACACCATATATATATACAAGGCAAAAGGGGATGCTTGTAGTACAAAATATTAGGCATCCTAATACTATCACTATCGTCTATCATAGTATGCGTCTAGTAAGTACAACATACTATATACAACCACGTAACTCCTAGTCTAAGTTAAAAATAGGAGTGATACTAGCATCTATCCCAAAAGTGGGCTTCGCAGGCACTACATACTCTTCGGGAGGATTAGGGGCGAAATTTTCAGTGGCTATTTCCATGAGTTCTTTACTTCGTAAGTAAACTATCTCTAACAGACTCTGATGTTGGTGATGGACATCATGGATATGTGAGTGGGCTGCTTGAAGCAACATCCTTAGGTGAAATAACTCCGCATGTAACTTGAAATTCTCTTCTCGGAGCATAGTGATCTCACGTAACATATCATCAAGTCGGGGCGGGAAAAGCTGCTTAGCTGGGTATCGACTAGTAGATTCTGCAGAATGAGGCATTTCCTACAACAAAGTCAAAGATTATCAAGACCAATTTCAACTTTTAACTTCCTAGGATCCTGCTCTGATACCACTTGTAACGATCCATACTTCGTTAGCTATATCTCGAATGTTACACATAAAAGTTCTTTTATTTAATCATACATGATAGAGTATTGAAAACATAACAATGATCATTTTCTTTCGAAGTACAAAACAACGAGTAACTAATTCTTCACTTCATCATTCCGTATAGTATCACCTGTTATATCCTTGCAAACTTCTTCCCCTAAAATGACGTACATAAACAGATCAACATCACAGTTGAGTAGAAATTTTAACCAAATCATATAAGGTGATAGTGTGTGCATTAAAGGCATATAAGCACATTATGTCACATAATTTCAAATTTCTTTTACCTTTGGATCACAATTAGTGATTTCAACTTCCGTATAACTCCCAACACATTTCTCCTTTCCTACCTTATTCTCCAACAATATCAATTCCTACCTTATTCCCCGGTGGTCGTATCTCGAGATTACGCCAAATTCCTACGACCCACTTCAGTACACGGAACACTCCGTCCGAGTAAGGTGGGATTAGGACCAGGGATGGCGAGAACATATATTAAGACCGGCAAGCCCGTTGCTGCCCGGCCGAACTCTGCCCCATCCCCACCGTAACACATCGGGGCCCGGAATGCGCATGCACAATTAATTTTTCACATAAACATATGAACATGCTTTTGCACATAGAAAACTTAATTTCAATTAAACCTGATTTGCCTAACATGATAAGAATATAAAACATATTATAACATAATTATATCTAACTATATGCAAGCATAATGACATATGCTATGAACATGAAATAGATGATTATAAATAAGAATTGTAAATTAAAATTCTCATATAATTTGGAAAAAACCTCTACCTTAGAAAACTTAGAAAACCAGTCTCCCTAGGGTAAAGATAGATGTATATATATGTGTATGTATTTGTGTATGTGAAGAGGGTTTCAAAAAGGTAATATATATATATATATGTGTGTGTGTGTGTGTGTGAGTGTGTTTGTGTGTGGGTTGAAAAAAGGGAGATGAGGCCTCTATTTATAGTGTTTTCAACTAGATACAAGATTATTTTATGAAAATATCATGTTGCATTTAATGGACCCTTTACAACTAGGCTTATAAATTAAATGTGATCATACACATCTGAGTCTATTATGTCCACATGTTAACCCTAGTTGTTTTTATGTGTTAGTCTAATGTGGTAAGGTGTTAGTCTAGTTTTACATGATTCTTCCAAGTATTCCTACCTTAAACCCTAGCCATACATTTGTATTAATACATATGTAAGATTCATACATTTGTATAGTTAGGTGTAAAGTATCATCAATTAGAGAAAATGACATGAAAATGATATGAAGATGACATTGTATACCTCCATATACATTTATGCACGAAAATTATATATGTATTTTTATAAAATATAAACTCATATGTAGGTATGTATATATACTCGAATATATATATATATATATATTTATACTAGTATTTGTTATACACATATATGTGTATATATATATGGCATAAAAATAAAATAATACCTAATATATTTCAAAATAGAAATAATCTAAATACAAGTTATATAATCAGCCACATATGTATATTTTTGTATCTATATTTTTGGCTTATATATGTGTTAGCATATTCCTAAAATATCACATGATTTACATATAAAATAAAGGTCACATAAACGATCATATAATTATGAAATAATAATATAATTCATGTTTTAAAATAACAAGAAGTACCGGGCCATTACAACCGAAATTCCCTATTGTGAGATAATATGCCCAAGAAAGGTTACTTGTTTTTACCGGAAATCACACTTACTAAATTTCGCATAAAGCTTTCTTTCCCTCAAAGTTTGCAATACTATCCTTAAGTGCTCCTCATGCTCGTCTTTAGACTTTGAGTACACCAACATGTCATCTATAAAAATCACGACAAACCGATCCAAATAGTGTTGGTACACCCGATTCATTAAGTACATAAAAGTAGCAGGTGCATTGGTTAGTCCAAAGGGCATGACTACAAATTCATAATGTCCATAGCGACTGTTGAGGGGTGTTTTAGCTATGTCTTCTTCTCGAATTCTAACTTGGTAATATCCAGATTTTAGGTCCAACTTGGAGTATATGGACGCTCCCTGCAGTTGGTCGAACAACTCATCAATATTGGGTAATGGGTATTTATTCTTGATGGTAACTTGGTTAAGGGATCGATAATCAATACACAGTCGCAAGGTTCCATCCTTCTTCTTGACAAACAAAACCGGGGCTCCCCAAGGTGAAAAACTTGGCCGGATAAATCCTTTATCAAGCAATTCTTCTAATTGGGTTTTAAGCTCTTTTAACTCGGCAGGAGCCATTTTGTAAGGAGTTTTGGAAATAGGTGTTTTTCTGGGTAGCAAATCAATGACGAAATCAATTTCCCTATGTGGTGGTAAACCTGGTAGATCATCATGGAAAACATCTACGAACTCCTTTACAACTGAAACATCTTCTATTTTCTTTTGCTCCTCCTGTTTGTTAAGTATGTAAACCAAGAACGCCTCATTCCCTTTTCTGAGCAACCGACGTGCCTTTATGGCCGAGATGATTGGTATTGAAGGGAAAACTTTATTTCCTCTCATCTCGACTACGGGACAGCTGGGTATACATAGTCGCACTACTTTCTTATGGCATTCTATTTGAGCGTAATGTGCAGCTAACCAATCCATGCCCAATATAAAATCAAAATCATTTATAGGTAACAAAACTAAATCGGCATTCATTGTTCTCCCACCTACTACCACTTTACAATTCTCATATATCCGATCCGTCTTCCATGAAGTTCCCATCGGAGTACTCACTTCTAACTCGTACGGTAAAACTTTAGGTTGCAACATTAAACTCGAAAAGAAATCAAACGATATATAGGAATGTGTGGATCCAGGATCAATCAATACTTTAGCTAAGTGTCGGCAAACCGGAAGTGTACCTTCTACCACCGTAGGTTCAGAAATTTTCTCTTGGTTTATCGCAAACACTTCGCCCTGGACCCGAGGCTTGCTCATACGATTCCCACCTTCCGTACCGGCCCTTTCTTGAGATGAAACAGGTGGTGTTCCCAATTGCGGACAATTTCTGATGAAATGCTCGGCACTTCCACATCGGGTGCATTTCTTCGCTTTATGCCAACATTGGCTTTCAGTGTGGTTAGGCTTTCCACAATAAGTACACGTAAGGTTTCGTTGTGCCGAAAAATTAGTAGGATTCGCCCGGGGGCTGCATAAACTAGTCTTAGCAATTTTGTTGCTCATTCCGAAATTCCTTCCTCCCTGACCTCCCGAGGGTGAAGGTCTAACGAACTGTCCACGCTTAACTTTCAGCTGCTCCATCGTGCTCTCAACTTTCAGGGCAGTTTCCACCGCCACAACATACGTAGGCATCTGTATAGGAGCTAATCTATCTTGTATCTCCATCCGTAATCCTCCTACAAACTTCCAAATTTTTCTTTCTTCATACTCTATGAAATAAGGGGCGAATCTGGCTAATTTGGTACACATCGCTTCGTACTGTGAAACACTTGGCCCCTGTTGCTCAAGGTTCAGAAACCCCCTCTCTCATTTCTCTTGCACTATTCGGGGAACATACTGCAGGTTAAACTCTTTAACAAAATTTTCCCATGTATAAGGGGTTCTCGTTATATCCCACTTACTACTAACTCTTTTCCACCAGTGTTGTGCGTCCGCTTCTAACTGAAAAGTCGCTAACACTACTTTTCGTTCCTCGTTACAGTCTATAACCTCAAAAATCTTCTCTATAGCTTCAAGTTAGTTCGTTGCCTTTACATCTCCGGTTCGCCCTTAAAGTTGGGTGGTCCCAATTTTAAGAAATTTGCCAGGGCCTCATTCCCGGTTTCCTCATGGTTATTGTTGTTGTGATTGTTGTTGTTTTGGTTCTCTAAAATCGTCATGATTCGCTCAAACACTGTCGAGAACCGATCTTCTTGATATTCAGTATTGTCACAAGTCCGTTTTTGTGCCATCTAAATACAAAAGAAGAAGTTAACTTAATAACAACACAATTACCATAAAATACATACTCTTTATTTAGTTGATGGCAACATGTATATACACCCAAAAGACCGTTTACCATCTATGCATCTCTTTAGTCATATATTTACAAGATGTAATACGGAACTAGCTAAAGCAAACTATAAAACATAGCATCATTTACTACTTATCATAAGTCACACCCACACATTAATATTATTATCCAAAATACAATCTAGTTCCCAACAACCTAGTCAAGGTGAATCGAGGAAAAACTAGTTCCTATTCCACACTCCATGGGAGCCGGTTCAACAAGAAAGGGTGGTTCGAGATTTTCTGCGGCTAGACTCATCAAGTCTTTACTCTTCATGTGAACTAACTCTAGCAGACCCTGGTATTTACAGTGGATTTCCTCAATGTGCTTCTGAGCTCCATCAAGGCTAAGCTTCATAAAATACAACTCATCATGCAACTGCATATTTTCGTCTCTAAGCTTCGCGAGCTCTTCTAGTAATTCGTCAACAGTAGGCACCCTAAATGAAAAGCTTTGAGCCGCTCGATTATGACGTGGTTTCTTACTAGATGATGCCCCCGAGTGAGCCATCCTACACAACAAGTTCAACCATTAGACAATTCATAATCCAAAATTTACAAATCCCAAAACCGCGCTCTGATACCACCTGTAACACCCTGAAACCTATATATCTAATCATGCAACGTCTAACATATAACCATTTCTTTAAAACATGATAGCATAAAACATAATGAAACCAAATGTACGTACTAATATTCCAAAAGAGAGGTTTATATCATTCCTTTATTAATTATATGTACACAAGTTTGACTTTCAAGTTTCTAGCATGACCTATATACATAATTCACTAAATGCCTCGAAGCGTCCGCTTACATTCTCCTCGAACCTATCCTCGGATATCTCAATTCCGGCTAAAACATAATAAACAAAGCAATGTCAACATATACACATGTTGAGTAGAAATTCGCATAGTACATGAGGTGTTCGTGTGAAATTACACATTGTCATAAAAGCACATAACCATACATAAAACCATAGAAATTCCAGTTTTCATGATCAAATCATATAAATTTCTAGCTCTGATAGAGCATCACAATTCAACACGTTGTTACCGTTTTTCCACCTCGAAGGGTGGCTACCTTATCCTGCTGTTCCGTAAACCAATTTCCAACCGAAACTCCCACCCAACCTAAACATACCGGTGGTCATATGCGGAAAACCTACGACCCACAACCAATACATGGAACACGCCATCCATGCAAGATGAGAATAGGCATGCATGGCAAGAACTGGTTTAAGACCGGCAAGCCCATTGCCGCCCGGCCGAACTCTAGCCCCATCCATACCGAGCACATATAGGGCCCTTACAGACATAATTCCAACACATAAAAATCACAATTTCATCACAATAACACTGATTCAGCTCAAATTCAGTACAAAGTACCCATATTTCCAGTTTTTGCGAAATCGACATTTACAACGTCGAACTGAAATTGCTAGCTTTCAGACTACTAAAACTCCAGATTAAAACCTACAGAAATCAACATATATATTCCCAAGGTTGTAAAATAGACTTTTAGTTAACAAACTTTCGAATTTCCAGCCTACGAAACCTGGAATTTTCAGACTTCGATGCGTAATATTTTAACGCGCAACCGCTGAAATTTCCAACTTTCGTAACCCAAACCTCCATCTTTTAAAAACCTGTTTCTACAGATTATTCTAAACTCAATTTACATTATATAAACCAGGTTTTTGGTTGGAAATTTTCGGATTTTTCAGGCGTGCAAAAATCGAACTTTTCAGCTTTGAAAACAAGAGTTTCTGCATGAACAGTAATTCCAGCATATGCACAACTTGAATTTTCAGCTTTCATAACTTAAAATGATAGCTTCATAGAAACATCATATGCACAATATACACATATATATAACCAACACATCTTGAAATCCCTTAAACCCAAGATGGAAACCAACTTGTGGTGACCTCCTAGGTCTCATACGGGAGATAACATGCTAATAATTTGATAAAACCTAACCCTAGCTCATGCCTTAGGAAAATTTCTACCTTGATATGTTTTTCTTTCCTTCTTCGTAGGGTTTGGAGTAGGGAGAGTGTTTGAAGGGGTGAGAGGGTTTCAAGACTTGAAAGATATTAAGAAAGTTGATTGAAAACAAGAGGAATGAAGTGTGTGTGTGTGTGGCCGGATTTTAGAGTGTGTGTGTGTGTGGTTTTTGGTATTTTCCAAGTAATATTACATATATACTAATAACAAGACATAACCTTAAAATAGCATTAAGTCCTTTTCTAATTATTACCCTAATTGGCCAAGTAGATGGTCTAACATAGCTTAAGTGTATCTCTACATCAATATGAGCCAAGTATGTAGCTTTGTATCTGGAAGATATTGAACAAGTGTACAAATACATTGTATTTGGCAAACTTGGAGGATAAGACTTCATATTCACCAAGTATTTAATATTTTCTATTTTTGGAGAGCTAAAATTCGTTCACCCTCCTAATCTTCAGGCAAAATGTAGTTTTTTTTCTTATTTTATGTATAATAAGTCATTTTAGGGAAAGGAAATAATATGTAGGGGTAGAAAATATAATTTACCTAGGCTTTAGGATTTTTTCCGCAAAAGTTAGAAAAGTTACAAGGAAATCTACTAAGTCTAAGTATATATATACACATATATAAACCGTATATATATATATATATATCTATGTATCCATGTATTTTCTTGAATTTTATAGTTTGTATGGTGATTAACGAAAATAAGAATGAATCCTAAACTTGTGCATGTTGCACTTAAAACGAACATGTACCACAGAGTATGAAAATAATGAAAACTTATACATAGAAACATGTAAATTATTCTTATTTAGGTATATATATATATATATATATATCGAAAGGAGAATTCGAGTCCTTACATGTCAAACCTTATGTGCTCCCGGTGTCATTTCCTCAAAGGTTGATCAAACATAAATTGGACAAAGAGATTGGAAAATTCAAGGATTTTCTTAAACAACTGTACATCAACATACTCTTCGTAGAGGCACTCGCAAAAGTGCCACAAAGTATGTGAAGTTCTTGAAAGAAATCTTGTCGAACAAAGAGATGCTCGAGATATATTCAATAGTATCACTCACACCTACAAAACATGTGACGACCCGAAACTTCTAGCTAATTATGAAAATACCCGATTTATAATTTTTGCACAAACATGCCACTTTTCAAAACAATAGTAAAACCAACCCATACTTTTATTCGAAAATCCAAAAGTACACATAAGTTTATTATTACATGATCGTGACTACAAAATAACCTCAATCCTATAACATGCATAACTAGCCAAATGCTTCGAACCGCCTTCCTATGTCTCCTTCGCTAGCGACTCCGTTCGTCTCAAGATTGGCTAAAACATTACATGAAACACGTCAACAACACGTTGAGTAGAAACTTTGCATATAACATAAGGTGATCGTGTGAGGTTTGTGCACCATATCACAGAAATTTATGAACATAAATCACATAATTTCACATTTGATTTCTTCCACCTCGACGGGTGGCTACCTTATCACTTCGTGCCGATTTTTCCAACCAAACACTCCAATTCCCTACCAATCACTCCGGTGGTCATATCCCGGGCATATGCCGGTTTTTCCTACGACCCACTTCAGTACATAGACACTCCGTCCATGCAAGGAGGGATTAGGCAACGATGGAGGGTCGAGAACTAATTTAAGACCGGCAAGCCCGACGCCGCCCGGCCGAACTCGACCACATCCACCCCTATTCACATTGGGGCCCAACATGTACACATAAAATTCATGTATAACACATAGTTTTACAAAATTTCAGTATGCTTTCACACTGATCTTACATAAATGAACACATATTTCAACCTTTATGAACTGAAAATTCGCAGTCTACAAATATTTGCGACGAGCAGAAAATTTCAGTTTGCAAGTATGGAATTTCTAGCCTAAAACCTGCTGGGATTTCACAAATATGTTTCTAATATTGTAAAATAAAGTTTTGGTTGATAAAATTTCGAGTTTTCAGCTTACGAGACTTGGAATTTTCAGACTGCGACGCAAAACGCTTAATTGCGCGGCTGCTGGAATTTCCAGGCCCCGAAGCCGAACTTTACAGATTTGAAAAACTGTTTTTCCAGCTTATTATACACTGGAATTACAACATATAAAACAGGTTTTGAGTTTAAAAAAATCGGATTTTTCAGTTGTGCAAAAATAAGAGTTTTCAGCCTTGTAACAAAATTTTTCAGCACTGTGAATAGTGTTTCCAGCAAGTGTTGAACTAAAATTTCATCTTGACAAACACGAAATTTCAGCTTCTAACACATGATTGAAGTAATAAAAAGTATCAAACATCATAATACATAACTTAAGCATCATTTGGACCTATTGCAAGCAAAATTTCAGCATGGTTTCAAGACATTCAAGGGCAAGATGCACATAATGTCACTATAAGCATATACCCAAATTTTCTTGTATTCCCTAAGACCCAAGATGGAAACCAACTTGTGGTTACCTCTTAAGGTCTAATGGGGAAGATATGAAGCTAATACTTTCATAAAAACCTAAGCTAACTCATGCCATAGGCAAGGTTTCTACCTTCTAGTAGTAGAGGTTCTTGTAGTTTAAAGGATGTATGGAAGTGTAAGGATGAAAGTGCTGAAATTTGTGATGAAATTAACAAGAGATGAAGGCAAGAGACTATAAGGGGCAGAGTGCACGTTTTTTAGGGGGTGTGTGGTGATTTTTGTGGTTTCTTATGCTTAATGCCTAATCCTTCTTATAATTAGTAATGTAACAAATAGCATTAAATTACTATTGTGTCTTAATCTTCATCATTTCTTTCTTTCCAACTAAGTGTCCAACTAACAAGCCTAATTAGGTTAAGTGTTAGTCTAATTAGGTTAAGTGTTAGTCTAGGCTAATTTGGTCCATACATGTATAACAATATCTAGAAAGAATTATACAAGTGTATGCACACTTGTACATAATCATCATTACTTGAAGGATGAAGACTTGAGAATGATTTTCTACCAAGTATAAACATTTTTATGTTTCTTATACCTTAAAAAACGTCCACCCTTAGTTAAAATCTGAAAATTTATAAGTTATTTACTTATTTTACATATTTATGGAAGAAAATATCATTTAGGGGTAGAAAATGCAATTTTAGGCTTTCTTTACGGTTTTTCCAAACATCTTCTAAATCTTATTACACAAAACCAAACATACATATATATATATATTTATGTGTGTATACATATATTTTTATGAATTATATAGTTTATATGATGCTTAACTAGGACAAGAAATAATCCTAACTTATACATGTTTCGAAAAAACGAATATGCAATACAAGGTATTAACATTATGAAAACGTATACCTATAAATATAAAATAAACACATATACTTATATCTATACATAATGGGAGTGAGAATACGGGTCCTTACAAAACAAGTAGCCCTCGAAGTTAAAGGACTCGGGGAGTTTTTCTATTCCTTGAACAATTGGCAATCTTAATTTTGATAAAGTTTTATGCCTTTATCTATTTGCAGGAAACTTGGCTTACGTGAATTAAAGCCTACAACGGTGAATTTGCAGCTTGCAGATAGATCAATCAACTATCGAGTTTTGGAGAACGTGCTCATGAGTGTAGGAAAGTTCTATATTCTGACAACTTTTTTTGGGTTTGATATGGAAGAGTGCCATGAATTGCCATTAATTTTTGGGAGACCCCTCTTAGCAACCGCGGGGGCATTTATTGATGCCAAAGAATATAAATTGACACTAACATTATGTTTGGCTCTAGGATTTTAGGAGGGAAAGGAAAACAAAATAGGAAGAAAAAATATTTTTCAATATTTGGTTACTAGGTAAAAAGAAAGGAAATCGTAAGGAAACGAAAAATAGAAAGAAAATATAATATAAATTGAGAAAAAACATTTTCTTCTAATTATGTGAGGAAAATGAAAGAAACCTTATTTTCTAATCTTACGTTAGTCTCTTCAAGACTCTCTCACTTTTCAAGCTCTCACCTTATTTTTGTTGCTCAAATTAATTGAGTGTATGGATATATTTCATGCAGATTTTTTTTTTTTTTGTTTGCAGTTAATTGATTGTTTTCCTTAATTTACAATAATAACCAAACAAAATGGAAGATAATTCTCTAGAAAAATCATTTTCCTTGTTGTTTTTCTTTAACAACCAAACAAGATCGAGAATTTTAGAATTTTTGTAGTTTGTTTTCCTTTTCCTTAACATATTCCTTCCCTCCTAAAATCTTAAACCAAACAAATCCTAAGGCTTGATGATGAAGAAATTAATTTCACAATGTTCAAATCCGACATACCCACCCCCGTCACAAAGACAAGCGACTTGCTTCATGTTATTAAAGAGTCACTCCATACTTCAGCTCAGCCTCTCAAGCTTCAAGAACTCCATAATCTACAAGACTTCGGTCACAGAAAGCAAGGGAAGAAATTGAAAATTCTTGGGAGCAAATTTAGATGGAAAATGCGTAAACCAAACTTTGTGAATTGCAAGGGTGAAGAGTTTGGAAAAGGGAATATTAGGCTATGCCACAACAATTAATTGAGCTACACAAGTTAAACTAATGACTATAACTTAGAACTACACCCTCAAACCCTTCTCTCTTTTACTTTTATATTTCTTTTCTTATCTTCTGTCGCGTACTAATTTTATTCATTGTCTTTTTTTTTTAGGTTTTCAAAAAATAAAAATATAAATAAGAAATTCATGCACATCAAAACAGCCTGAGTTGTGTTATTGCACACTCCTAGTTGCTAGTCATTATTGCTCTTCCAATTGCACAACAACAAAAGGAAGGCGGTGGATATTCATTCTTTGTCATCCCCTCCATCAGGGAAGTATCACTTTTCTTTTCTTTTCTTTTCTTTTCTTTTTTGTGCAATGAGTACAATGCGACCTTTAAAAGTGTGGGGGGGGGGAGGCGGGGATTTTGTGATTTTTGTGCTTAGGTAGTTGAAATTTAAAAAGAAAAAAAAAATTAGGATCCTTAGGCATATGTGGGCAATTGTTTTTTTGATTTTTATTTTCTTTTCAAAAGTGTTATGTGACTTTTGATCTTGTGAAGGGAATTTTAAGCTTTGAATTTGTTTGGAAAATTGTGCCTTGTTGGCATTTGTTAAACTTGAATATAGCATATGCATATAAGAAATTGTTCATTTCATTGCTTTACTTTGTAATTTGAACAGAAATATGTGTTCAAGGAGTTTTGATTGAACGCGTTGAGAATTAGTTGTTATTGAGTTAAGTGTGATAACTTTTGGCTTATGAAGAAAATGAATCACAAGCAAGTAATCTTTCCATGCCTTGTCCGAAACATGTTTCAAGGGATTGGACTTTTTCTTTCTTGATTGTTTCGTGCTAAATTTCTTAGTGAGTTATCAAGTTTTAAGGGTCGCCTTGAAAAAAAAATATTGTCTATATACACATTGATTGAGTAACCGAGTACATGCGTCACAAATGTATGTCTTCACATAAAAAGATTGTGTATGAGTGTGATTTGATAAAAAAAAAAAAAAGAAGAAAACAAAAATGGAAAAAAAAGAAAGGATAAAGCATCAAAAAAAGAAAAAGAAAACACTTGAAATTGGTTGTAGAAGCATAAGTAAGAACCACTATATCACTAGCGGGTTTGTCGTAAGTAGAAAGAATGAAATCTCTTATTTAAAGTGATGAATTTTCTTCAAAAGTTGAAAGTTTATATACTTGCTCCTTGACTTGCTATCGACACATTGTCAAAAATATTTAATCACATGTTTCTATTGGAATGAAGTGTAAGTTTGAGAAAACGATGATTTCTAAGAATACATAGGTTAAGACAATGAAAACAAATGAGGGGTAAGGTACTTTGTGATTGATATTTTTTTTTTTTTGTTTTTTTTTTTAAGATGTTCAAAACAACACTAGTGGAATAATCATCTTTTCTTTACTCAAGGACAAGCAAAAGTTTAAGTATGGGGGAGCTTGATAAGCTTAAAATGTACACTTTCATTTGCATTTTTTGTGTGTTTTTCAATGATTTTTATTAAGGTTTTAAAGTTTTAAAGATGAAATTTGTGGTTTACGGAATAAGACCCTTAATTTGATCAACTAAAAGTATTTTTACACACTCTGAACATGATTTTTCAAAGATTTTGATGCCTGCATCCTCACAAGCGTTACGTGTTATAACAGGAAATCGGGGCTGAAATTGAGTTGAAAATGCAAAAGAGTGCATCAAGGCAGCCCAAGCCATTTTGATGCACATCTGGCTGTCTTGATACAAACCTAGTCGTCTTGACGCACATTTGGCCATCACAATGCACAACGATAAAGTATAATGCTATTCAGCCTCCCAGGATGGGACATACCTTACTGGACATGTTAGGCTTCGAGTCGCTTCATGATTTGTTTTGGCATTCCAACTTTTTTCATCACATGAGAATGATTAATGAGGAGGACGAGATGCAGGAGACTTAATGATAGACTACGACTTTTAAGTCCATTTGGCGCTCACTGCTGTAACTTAAATTCAAAATCTGGACCAGAAGGCTTGTCTGTGACAAACTCCCAACTAGAAGCAAATGGGTAAATCGCCATATTATTGCAGATGGTGCATACAGCCTTTGTCGGATGGAGTCAGAGTTGGTAGACCACTTATTAGGTTGATGTTCCAGCATAAAGGTGGTGTTTTTCGACTTAACCTAACAGTGCGGAGGTGATGTTCTCCACCGTAGCGAAAAAAGAAGATCGAGCGAACCTGGAGATATTGATGTTGCAATGCTATAGGTTATGGTGGTTTTGTAACAAATTTTATGTTGAAAACATAGCCCCTACTTTTCTTGAGGCCGGGTAATAGGTTAGCTCCTTCAAACACAAGTCTTGCACAGCAAAATGGGACGACACATCATCAATTCAGGTTTTCCCGACCACAAACTGGTGGATGCCTCCCATGAGGGGATTCCTAAAATTAAACTTTAACACCAGGACGAACACCGAGACTAGAATGGTGGGGCTATGTATTGTTGCTAGAGATGAGCTAGGAAGGTTTTGTGCTATGAAAGCTGAGTTAAGACGGGCCATGGGATTGATCCTGTTAATGGAAAGTGGCAGCTATGTTTTTGGTTATTCAATTCATTGGGCGGTTGAGCTCGAGTTGGAAAGAGTGGAGTTGAAGGAGATTGCCTACAATTTGTGGAGTATATATCCGAAGTTTGAACCTATGTATCTCACCAGTGTGAGATGCGATTAATAAAGGAGGAGCCACTGGAGCGAGTCTTGTTGACACCAAATTTCAGCATGTTAGAAGGAGCGCGAACTGCGTGGCGTACACTATGGCAACTTTTGCTTGCATGTAATTTAGTTTACATTGAGGCTCTCATGCTCTCAAATGCTTAGCTGATTCTTAGTACCAGGACAAACTTCACATGGAATGAATATGCCAGGGGTTAGGCCCCTGTGATGCATTGATCAAATATGTCAAGGTTTGAGCCCTCTTTTCTTTGATTTCTTCGTTGTCTTTCCATTTTCTTTATTTCCCATGTGTTGTTTGAACACTGTGCTTGTGACACCCCCCTTGCTAGGATCATCCTATACGAGTAGGGCTCACTTAATGGTTTTGCTAAGTACCAATTTTTTCAATCGGTACACAATACTTGCAACTTATTCAGTATTGTCCAATAATAAAATCAAGGTAAAACAAAAACGTAATTAGCTTACATAGAACTAAAAGGTACAACTATCCATGTAACAACACGAACCTCTTATAGGATAAAATTTATAAGCAAACGTTCTTTTATTTAACATTATACAATGAGACTTGAAAACATAATACACTAACTAAGCTGGTTTAGGAACATAAACTTGCAAAATCTAGTAATAATTCCTAACTAGGCATCCACTTCATAATTTCCTAGAATCTCGTGTGTGCTATCTTGGAGAGCCTGTTTCCCTAAAATAAATAGCATACACAAAACAGGTCAACATCACAGTTGAGTAGAAATTTTACCAAATCATATAAGGTGGTAGTGTGTATATTAAAACATGTAAGCACATTGTATCACATAATTTCACATTTCATTTTACCCTTGAATCACAAATAGTGATTTCAACTTCCTTGTAACTCCCAACATATTTCTCCTTTCCGACCTTATTCTCCAACAATATCAATTCCTACCTTATTCACGAGTGGTCGTATCTCGAGATTACGCCAAATTCCTACGACCCACTTCAGTACACGGAACACTCCGTCCGAGTAAGGTGGGATTAGGACCAGGGATGGCGAGAACATATATTAAGACCGGCAAGCCCGTTGCTGCCCGGCCGAACTCTGCCCCATCCCCACCATAACACATCGGGGCCCGGCATGCACAATTAAGTTTTCACATAAACATATAAACATGTTTTTGCACATAGAACTTAATTTTAATTAAACATGATTTGCCTAACATGATAAGAATATGAAAACATATTATAACATAATTATATCTAACTATATGCAAGCATAATGACATAACAACATATGATATGAGCATAATATAGATGATTATAAATAAGCATGCAAAATAATAATTATAATTTAACATTCTAACATGCATATACTAGAACTTATATAACTTGATAAAAGTCCTACCTTAAACTAACTTTCTTGATATATGTATATATATATGTATTTGTATAGTAGTGTGTGTGTGTGACGTGAAGTGTGTGTGTATGTAGAAAGTAGTGTGTGTGTGTGAAGTGTTGTGAGAATGTGTTGAGTAGTGTGTGTGTGTGACGTGAAGTAGTGTGTGTGTGAAGTGTTGTGTGAGTGTGTGTTTATGTTTGGAAGACAAGCTCCCTCCCCCTTTTTATAGTTGTTTGGTAAGAAAGAAAATTATTTTATTTCATTTTATCTTGTCATTTATTACATTTTTACAACTAAGCTTGTTATTAATTGTGTTCACATTACAACTAAGCATTTCATTAATTGTGTTCACGTTACAACGCATTTCATTAATTGTGTTCACATTACAACTAAGCATTTCATTAATTGTGTTCACATTACAACTAAGCATTTCATTAATTGTGTTCACATTACAACTAAGCATTTCATTAATTGTGTTCACATTAATTTGTGGTTATAATTTACACATTTGTGATCCTAAGTATCATGAGTTTGCACCCTAGATTTCAATATGTGTTACCTAGATTGTATTATGTGTTATTCTAGTTTAATAAGATGATAACACATGCTTCTTCCTTTAATTTTATCCCTACAATTGTTGGCTATATTTAGCAAAATTATTACAAGTGTATATCTTAGGTGTATGAATTTTAATGAAGATAATGATATTATGAGCATATGTCTTAATTTATTTATGTGAGTATATAAGTATATATTTATACAAATTTATATATAGATATATATATATATATAGATGTACGAATTTATATATACATATAATTATATGCAATTATAAGTATATATATAGGTACAACCTTATATATGAATAGATATATATGTACAAATTTATTTATATATACATATAACTATATATATATATATGCAACTATATGTATATAAATCACTTTATAACTATATATATATATATATATATATATATACGTATAGGACTATAAAGGCTTGATTATATAGATATAAATATATGTAATTAAGTAAATTAAGTATTGTTAAACATATAAAGTGTGTTTAGGACTAATGTAATTAATTTAAATTATTCATGTAAGGGTATTAATTAAGCTTTATTAATGTGTTGCTAAGTGTGTTGTGTGTCAAATATTATGGAAGCTGGTTCATGATAATGGTGTGATTTGTTATCATAATCTTCTTGTAACCTTACTAATGGGTTAGGGTAAGTATAATTTTCCAGTCTTGTATTTAAGGTTAAAATATTTCTAGATACAGTCTTGGTATGTATGTTAAACCGTTGTTGTGCCCGCTGGAGCCATGGAAGGCGTTTAGGGCTGTGTTTGGCTTGACTGGATACCAAAGACAGGTCTAGAAAATGTTTTGTAAACAGATCCTTAAGATATGACGACAGGATTAATTATAACCGTAATTCCCGATAAAACATCCCATTTCTTACACAAGGAACTTGGCAAGAAGATTGGGTTTAGCATATTAACTAATATTTTTATTGTATATGACTATCATTTTCTAGCACATAATTTACAAACAAAAGAATTAATAAAATTTACACAATTTGTAAATGTATTCATATATTAATAAGAAATACCGGGTTATTACAATCCAAGTACAACACTTAAACTAGTCATTTTTCATTTTCTTTCAAATAAGCTAGAATGCTATACAGGATAAACAATTATGTGCTAATGATTGATAACTCTCCAATCGCCTTAACCGATTCCCCTCAACCTATTTTCCTAAAACTGAGGCAATGAACAGAAAGAACTTGGGGTGGTAAGTCCAAATTTACTTAGTGAGCAAATAAGAGTCATAAACTAACAAAATAATGAATCATAAAAAGGTGTGTCCACACAAACTTGGACAAGATAGATGGTGAGCCATGAACGGAATCTCCAACCTTATTACTACCCAAAACAGATAAACATATCATAAAATCCTTATGCCTCCCCATTGTGTCAAGGTGCGACCTTGACAACGGTAAACAGTAAATGGTAAACAGTAGGTGTACCACGTGTCCATGCAATACACTGAGCCAATCCCTACTACAATTAACCTCAAACTGTTTGTAGGAGTCAGGTCCAATAGAATGGTATCATGTAAGAAGGTTCTATCGACGGTCCGTTTCGCCTGATATAGCCTGGTCACTTGGACCTAGGCCCAAACTTCCCAAGGGCATCCCCAAGGGTATCAATAGATCATATCAAGACAGAATGTCTCACAAACTTTCAATAAAACAATAGCTTTTTTCCAACACCAGGGATACATAAAATATAATTAAAACATAATATCCCAAGGGTGTCAATAAATCATTTTTGAAACAGATACAATACTTTTCGAGTATAACTTAACTTATAATTCCAAAAAAATACTTTGTAGATATAATTCTAAAAGATTTGGATAACATAAATCAGACAGGGTAGGTCATACGAATAATATTTATAACATATAGTTCAATGCCCCAGCAAGGAAGGTAAAAGGCACTCACATAAGGAGTTTAGCAATTTTATAGACTTTGATTGACAAGATCGACTTGGTACCCTCCTTTTTAAGCATGTTTGAGGAAATAGAGAGATATATAGAAGGCTAATCGGTATATATGTATGAAAAAAGAAGAGTTTATTTGTAATGACCCGGTACTCCTTATTATTTAAATAATTGATATGAAATCTTATACTTCTTAGAAGTGTTCTTATTACTTGTTATTGTCACGTCTTAGTTTGATTTTGAGATTAATGTACAATTTGAACGGAAAGTACTAATTTTTGAATTTTGATTACCATTCTTCAAAAATTCATCTATTAAATACTCATTAGTTTTCAAAAATAATATAAATAAGTATTCTAGACTTTTATGCATGGAGAAGATGCAATTTTGAATAAATAACATGATTTTTCAAATTTTAGATGACTTTGATATTCGAACACAATTTTCGAACTTTCTATGTCCTAGATTGCAATTTTTGTAAATATAACTAAAACATTTTTAATTTCTGGAAAATATAGATATAATTTGAGATTTATAAAGACTAAATTTCATAATTTTGGAATTTTTCTAAATTAATTATGAATTTTTGGATTTTATGCCCTAAAACCCCTAAGAAATGCGTAAATTCCCTAAGAAATGCGTAAATTATATTTTCTACCCCTAGATATTATTTCTTTCCCTAATTATATATATAATACAAGAAAATAACCTATATTTTCAGATTTAAAAGAGGGGTGGACGAATTTTGGGGGATTTTGGGAGAGAAAATAGAAAATATTAAATACTAGGCTTGTATTGAGTCTTATCCACCAAGCTTGCCAAATACAATGTATAAATACACTTGGCATACACCTTCTAGAAGTATGAATACATGTTTGGCCATGGTTAAAGTAGAGCAACACTTAAGCTACTTAGACCAAATACTTGGCCAATTAGGGCATTAATTGGAAAATGATTTCATACTAATCTTCTATGTCTATTACTTAGGGAAAAACACAAAAATCACCACACACACCCCCCCCCCCCTAAAAATCCGGCCATACACCCCCCCATTTCTACTTGTTTTCTTTCACTTTTCCCCACACTCTTTCATCTCTTCAAACCATCTCCCAACCCCATACACTTTCCCTTCTTCAAACCCCTACAAGGCAAGAAACCCCTCCAAGGCAAGAAAGACTATCAAGGTAGAAATTTGCCTATGGCATGAGCTAGGGCTAGGTTTTATCTCAATCTATTAGCATGTTATCTTCCCTATAAGACCTAGGAGGTCACCACAAGTTGGTTTCCATCTTTGGTTTAAGGGATTTCAAGATGTGTTGGTTATATATGTGAATATGATGATTATGATGTTGCTTTGAGCATGTTTGGTTAAATTCTAGAATAAGCATGCTGAAAGTGTTGTAATTATGCTATGTTATTATGTTTTATACCTTTTTGGAGTCTTATATATGTGCTAGAAGCTAGAATTTTAAGTTTTTCAAGTTGAAATTTCGAGTTGCACACATGCTGAAAATCACTGTTCATACAGAAAACTTTGTTTCCAAAGGGGAAAAGTTCGATTTTCGCACTGCTGGAAAACCCAAATATTTCAAACCAAAAACGTGGTTTATATACTTTAAATACAGTATAGAATAAGCTGTAGAAACAGGTTTTTAAAAGCTGGAGGTTTGGATTGCGAAAGCCAAAAATTTTAGAAGTTGGCGCTAAATCTTTTCACATCGCAGTCTGAAAGTTTCAGGTTTCGTGAACTGAAAATCCGGAAATTTATACTCTAAAATCTACTTCACAACCTTGGGAATATATGTGTGGATTTCCAGTAGGTTTTAAGTTGGAATTTCAGTAGTTGAAAGCTAAAAATTTCAGTTCGAAAACGGAAAGTCGATTTTGCAAAATTGTGAATTTTGGTACTGTGGTGAGTTGAACTGAAACAGTTAGTTGTAATGAAATTGTGATTTGTATGTGTTGGAATTATGTGTGAAAGGGCCCTATATATGTTTGGTATGGATGGGGCTAGAGTTCGGCCGGGCGGCAATGGGCTTGCCGGTCTTAAACCAGTTCTCGCCATCCATGCCTATTCCCATCTTGCATGGATGGAGTGTTCCATGTATTGGTTGTGGGTCGTAGGTTTTCAGCATATACTCGAGATATGACCACCGGTGTGTATAGGTTGGGATTGGTGGATTTTGGTGTGATTTCAGTTGGATATCAGTTGAAATTGAATTACGGCACGGCGAGATAAGGTAGCCGCCCGTCGAGGTGGAAAAACGGTAAAAATGTGTTGGAATGTGATGGTCTATCAGAGCTGAAATTTATGTGATTTGATCAGGAACTAAAATTTCTATAGTTTTATGTGTGGTTTTATGTGCTTTTATGGCAATATGCAATTTCACACGAACACCTCATGTCTATGCAAATTTCTACTCCACGTGTGTATATGTTGACGTTGCTTTCTATTATATTTTAGCCAGATTTGAGACACAGGAAGATAGGAACGAGGAAGACTTAAGAGGCGCTTCGAGGCTTTTAGTTAGTTATGTATGCGTTGTGCTAGAAACTTGGTAGTTAAGTTACATATATGTTGTGTATATGTAATAAATGACGTTTGTAAACTCATCTTTTGGAATATTAGTAAGCGTGTTTGGTTTCATTACGTTATAAAATAGCATGTTTTTGTGAGATGGTTGTAAATAAATGTTTTCATAATTAGCTAGAGGTTTCAGGGCGTTACGTTATTGATACATATATTTGTGTGGAAGATATGCTCTAAAAAGAGAGTGTTTTGTGTGTTGAGAGTGGAGTGAGTGTGGGTGTGGGTGGTTTAGGCGGGATTTTTGTGTGTGTGTGGGAAAATGAAGACAATGGCCCCTTTTAATTTTAATAGAGTTTAGGGCAAGAAATAGAATTTTTATATTATAAGGTCAATTTATAATAAATGCATAGAAGATAAGATAAGATAGGATAAGATAAGGATAAGAATAAGATAAGGATAAAGATAAGATAAGATAAGATAGGATAAGATAAAATAAGATATGTTTGTAGTTATTCAATTTGTTATGTTTATCAAGAATCTCATCAAGATCTTAGCATTTAAGAACATTTATTAGGAGAAAATGACATTTTTGGATAAGTATATGTATATATATGATAAAACATGACCTTTTATAAAATATATACATATAAATTCGAAATTGCATATATACATAGGTATATTTTGAAATATAAATACTTATACATAAGGCTTTTAAATAAAGTAATAAGTTGTAATTCTTGAAAATACTAGGAAGTACCGGGTCATTATAGATCTATATGTATAATTTCAATGTATAAAATTAGGATGTCACAGTACTGGTTGATGTTTCCCGCTGGTGGCGACTAACCCTCCGTTTGATTCTTAGATATTGGTAAGAAAAATAGCATGAAAATTTTTTTTCTTTGCATCAAAGGATAGTACTCTGTGCTTTCATTTTGTATCTTTTCCATTTTCCTCCCACTTTTCCTCACCAAAATCCTTGTTCCAAACATAGCATAACCCTTGAGTGAAAGTGAGAATTGGAAACCTTCTCAGAGGTTTTTTGGGTTTTATTTCACGGTGAAACCACGACATTCACTTGTGTTGTTATTTTTCTTTCTTTTTTTTTTCTCTTTTTTTCCAGCATAAATCTCATATTTGGTCCTAACGTTTCACGTTATGATATTTTTATCCCTACTATTCCAAAGAAATATGACACCCATAGTTTAATTTAGAGAAAAATACATTATTGTTCTACATGTTTTTCCATTTTCGTTTTTAGTAGCATAATTTTAGGATCTACCAAATTAGG
The DNA here is from genome assembly GCA_026212405.1 of Petrea volubilis. Lineage (NCBI taxonomy): Eukaryota > Viridiplantae > Streptophyta > Magnoliopsida > Lamiales > Verbenaceae > Petrea > Petrea volubilis. The sequence goes on along the minus strand of CM047871.1, from coordinate 14,351,625 downwards.
ATAGTATATTTAAAATTTTTTGCAAATTCCGAATACATTTTCGAAATTTGGAAAATTTTGATGATGTGGTAATTAATTTGGCCAAAAAATGTTGATGTGACCAAAAAATTGGGGAGTTTTCAATTTTTCCTCCAAATTTGATTGCATGGACTAAATGTTGCCATTTATTTGATTATATAGATTGTTAACATTTCTTTTAAGAAAAATTAAAATAAAATTAGGATAGGGAAGAGGCGGTGGCAAGGTTGGGGTTGGGCCCGAGGCTAGTAGTGAGGGGGTGGTCGCAAGGCAAGGGTTGCGGTATGGATGGTGGTGAGGCTAGGGCTGGTAGTGAGGGGTGCTGGTAGGGCAGGATAGGGCTAGGCTGATGGTGCCCGGGGATATATATTGGATAAGAAGGCCCCCTTTTTTATTTTTATACACACACAGAGATATATATATATATATTATTTTTTTTATTTTATTAATATTTTAATTTTAAAAAAATGCAAACTCATATTACATGCAATCAAATAAATGCCAAGTGCTAGTCCATATAAGCAAATTTAGAGGATAAATTGGAAAATCTCTATTTCTTTTGCCACATCAGTTATTTCCAATCAAATTACTTGCCATGTCATTACGTTTTGTTAGATTCCAATGCTTAGTCCTAAATGTGCAAATATTTTTGAAATTACAGTCCTAATTTTTTTAGATCCAAAAATACGATACTAATTTCGAAATGAATCAAACATATACGACCAAAAATGTATTTTTCTGATTTAATTTAGGGGTGGTAATTTTCAACACATTCTAAAAACACAACACGAAGATGACTTGAAAATATCAGGTCTGGGTTGAGATCTTTTAGGTTTTGATTAAAAGATGCCCGACTCACTCTCAACTTGGATGGGTTGAATTGGGTTTCAGGACCCACTTAAAACAAGTTATTGAGAATATTATTATTATTATTATTATTATTATTATTATTATTATTATTATTGTTATTGTTATTATTATTATTATTATTATTATTATTATTATTATTATTGTTATTGTTATTATTATTATTATTATTATTATTATTATTATTATTATTATTATTATTATTATTATTTAATTAAGGTAACATATTAACTAGATAGAAGCTCAATTTCCATATATGATTAACATTAAATTTCTTTAAAATAATTTATAACATTATCATATACACATATTTGAGAATTACATTCCATCGAAACAATTGCATCTATACAATGATTGACTGAAATACCCCTTAAATTAAAAAATGGATTTATGCATTTTCCCCCTTATGATAAATTATATTGCATTATAAAAAGATTTATGCAGTTTGCCCCTTATGATAAATTATATTGTACTATACTCCACCCTTCAATTACATGTTATTAGTTTGAACACGAATTTCATTTAACTCATTTTTTATTACATAAAGTTACTTTTAATTAAATATAAATAAATAAATATTTTTAGATATATTTAAAAAATATTTCACATAAAAATGGTTAATTGTATTAAGATAACTTATAAAGTATTCTATTTCTTTTATTTTCTCATTTCTAGTTTGAAATTACAAATAAATATTTGAAATTAAAATTAAACAATTCAATAAGTTTGTACTGTGAATGACGACATTATAATTAAATTATTTAATCATGCCAGTAAAACATTAACAAATTTTGACTTAATTTTTTATGATTCAGCAGTTGCAAAAAATTAGGTTTCATTTACTATAAATAATAATGCATTATCTAAATCATCCTATAAGTTTTGTAAATTGTTTGTCCAATATTTAAATCATTAACAAATTAAATTTGAATGAGTTGATAATTTATAGGTATTAATTAAATAATGTTATTATAAAATTGTCGTGCATACCTCAAGCATGGCCAAGCTACTTTTCAATTTCTGGAAAAGAAAACTAGAAATTAGTAACAAAAAATACTTTACAAGTAATCTTAACATGGTTAAAAAAATTTGTGTGAAAAAAGTTTTCGAGATACTTCTATAAGTATTTATTTACTTAAATATAGTTAAAAATTATTTTTATTTCAAAAAAAAAAGAGCTAAATGAATTTTGGGATCAAATTAATAACTTGTAATTATTGGAAGGATTACTGTGCAATATAATATATCATAGAGGGTAAAATTCATAAACAACTAAAAGTGAAATTAACCCTAAAAGTTATGCCTTGCCTAAGTGGAATTGGCACCGCTTGAACTACATAGGTTACGAACAACAGCTTCTCATCTTAGCCCATCAATATTTCAATCTCTAACTAACTCTCTCTCTCTCTCTCTCTCTCTCTCTCTATTTGTCTATTTGTCTCCCTCCCCCCTTTCTCTCCCTCTATGTATAGGTAGCTAAGTCCCGTAATTGAAGTTCTCATGGAAAAACTTTAATCATTTTTCAAAGTATGATTAAAAGTATTTTTTTTTTGGGTGTTGGGGGTGGGGGTGGGGGTGGGGGGGACGACGAGGGGATATTCTTTAGTGTGCTATAATTTTAAAATGTTTTGTGATTATGTTTAAGTTCGTTGTGAAATATGTTCTTTTAATTCAGCTTCTAAGAGATTGAACATAAAATCAAGTAGTTTGGTTAGGAAATGAAGCATAAAACTACGTTAAGCACCCAAAGTTTTGAGGTGTTTTGAACTTTGGTACATAACCTTTGCGAATTCAACCAAGTTATTCAATCCTTATCATTTATCTGCTAACGGTCTTTTTATCACTATTTTAATGAGTGAGAAGGTTTTTCGTTATCATTTGTATGGTTTATTAATTAATAATTCTGGCATGTTAGCATTAAATAAATATATCATTTGACAAATTAGTTTTGTTTCAACGTGCATTTTCTAATAAGAAAAATTTATTGTTTTCATTCAATTGATGCAATTTAAGAGGAATTGTGAAATCTATTATTTTATTGTTATTGCATTCATTTTTGAATTTGATTGTAACACGTGATCCACATATGCAGTCATTTTTCATTATTTAACTACTTTTTATAATGTTTAAAACAAAAGCATTAATCACAAATGAGGAACGAAAAAAATATAAATAAATAAAGGGTGAAAAAAAAAACGAGTCAGCAACAACGATAAATAAAAATTCCCTCAACAACGGACTTGAATTGACTTTTCTCCTCACCAATTCCTTAAATTGGGGAAGTTGGGGAAATTTTTATAATTCAAACTAAATAATAAAGATGGATAATTAAAAATTGCAAAGTAGGTTATTGATAAAAACAACTTAATTATACAAATATTCTTAAAATAAATTTAAATTCACATGTCAATAGTTAAGTTCATTTATAATATTTGGTAGTACAAAACAATTTTTTATTAGAACGCCCCTCAATAGTTTAACCTTCCGTTTGGTTCTAAGATTTTGATAAGAAAAATAGGATAGAGAATTTTTTATTCGCTTTAAATGATAGTACTCTATGCTTTCATTTTTTATCCTTTCCATTTTCCTCCCACTTTTCCTCACCAAAATCCTTGTTCCAAACATAGCATAAGAGAACTACGTATGAAGAAAAACATTAAATTTTTCTAATAGCATATACGATAATATATACATACTCTTTCATACAAGTACAATAACAATATAAAATTTTAAAATAAGTAGAAATTTATAAAAAAGTAAATTTCTAAAGAAAGTATATTAATACGTCAATTATTCTATGAACTAGTATTATAGTAGTGTTAGGCCTATCGGAGTATGATACCTATCTTGTAAAGCCCAACGTCATTACGTAGAAAGTCTTTTAGCCCAACCCTTTTTGACATAAATTGTTGTCAAGTTTTGGACCTTAATAAATTCATACCAATATCAAATGATACACATATTTAAGTTGGATCCCCTATGTAACTAGTGGGCTTTAAAAGGAAGGCCCATTAGCTTTCTCATTGCATTTTTGGGTTAATCACTTGATCCCCTTTAAAGAATTAGTAAAATTATAGGTTGTTACATCTTTGCCCAGGACCTTTGGTCTCATAAATACGTACCATGTTCTTAGAGGCACTGGGAGTGTAATTCCAAGGTGTGCTTGTGTGGGTTGATGTGTGTGAGTATTATCAAATATTATAAAATAAAATGAATCGCTCCTCTTCGTTATAAAATTGTCAAAAATTTGCCTCAGGGTTTAGAAAGTTCTATTTGATTTTCTGGAGAAAATTGTTGATTTTGGAGAAAGATTTAAAAAATAAATATTTGGTTCATAAAATTATGTATGTGTGTGTGTTGTTAAATCTAAAACTTTATCTTCCTAAAAATAATGGAAATATGATTCATAAATTGGAAACATTCTTGCAATGTGAAAGTCTTTTTGAATATCCCAATAATTTGAGACTTATTCACAACCAGTTTGACTGGAATCAATTTTTGGAGGATAAATTGTTCAAAACACAAACTACAAAGTTATTGATTAAAAATTAACCACGAATCAAGGTAGATTGTCTTCGTCACATACGCGCAGATTATTACTGGACATGAGTCATATGAGTTTTTAAGGGAACTACCATATTAGCGATTCAATAATTGGCGTCACAAGAGTGTGACATGCCTCGAGGAGGCATATCATATCGTTTTTGTTCATTCAAATGACCCTTCAAGTTGTACGTAAGTTTCCATTTTGATAAGTGATTCAAAACAAAGCAGAAGAGGGAAAATATACTTCTGTTTGTCAAACTTTCTTTCTTTCTGTCTTGTTTTTGTTTCTTTTGTTTAAAATTAATTTGAAACTATGTTTTAAATTCATTGTAAATGTAGATGCAATTAATTCTAAAATAAAAATAAAAATAAAAAAGACAGAGTATATAAAGTAAAAAAAAAAAGTTAAAATTTTTGTGGATCTTTAAGTGATTAAGGATATTTTGTTGTTTATTGACTTTTTGTTTTTTTTATGGGAATTTTAAATCAATTTTCAATCCCACACGTGGGTCAAATGCAATAAGCTCTACATTTTCTCAACGAAATATGTCTGAATATTCCATTGAAAGTACCATTAGAGGACAATTTATAAACATTGGGTACAATGGTAGCACCTTCATATATAGAGATTAGATACCAAAATGCAGAACACCATAAAGGTTGGGGTGCTTCACGTATTTTGGCCAATGTTTCATCAAATTGATAAAAGTATGCATGTTATTATTATTACTACTACTACTACTGCTACTGTTGTTGCTGTTTCTTCTCCTCCTCCTCCTACTACTAGTACTACGATCATCATCATCATCATCATCATCATCATTATTATTTAGTTCATTATCTTGATGAATCACACTTGTATTAAGTAACTGTTCATTGGAAAGATTTTCAAAAGAACCGAAGATTTTCTTACATTTCGAGTTAGTTGTTTAAATCAGTAACTTAAATCATATATGTATATCACAATTAACCTTTTTTTTTGTAATTTAGTTTGGCCATGCCATGGAAATAAGATGACTTCGTGGTTTCTTATATAAGTTGAAAAGCTTCTAAGTTTTATAGCTTGCACGTCTATCTATGAAAGCTTGTCTAGCCTGTCCTTTGGTTTAAATAGTGCCTAGGGTTAACTCATTTATGTCACTTTTCCTTGGCAAAAATTTGTTTGAATGATCGCAAGTATTTCGGTAAATGTGTGGAACAAACTACTATTATGTCTAACACCCACATATCCACCTCTAAAAAGCTCAACTTCACATCTATGGATACTCTTATTTACGGTAATTAACTAGTGACAATCAATTTATTAAGAAGGCATGCGTTTATTTTTTGACAATTTAGCTTTATGTATTAGCCAGTTAGTAGTACAAGGATACACTACTACATAACTAATTTCACTTCATCTAGTGAACCGTATTATTACAACAAAGTAGCACACAAAGGTCACCGCTTGTTCTCCCCTTATTTGACTATTGAGACTTATTTCATTATTATGGTACAAGAAGAGAAAAAGAGAGAAAAAAAAAAAAGAAATGTTGTGGGACATAATAGATTATTTATAAATTGTAGATACACATGCAGCTACGTCTGTATTTTCCCCTTATGTGGTTAATGTAATTTTTGAAATTGGTGGATAGAGATGTGGCTTGAATTAGGTTCTAGTAACGGTAATCAATTTCTAGAAGATGTGGATGCGGACGTGGAGGACGTGGATGTGGACGAGGAGGACGTGGGCGTGGGCGTGGAAGACGAGGGGGTGGACGCGGAACAAAGGTATGAATATCACTAATAATATATTCTTTGGGATCGACATCCTCATCTATTGGGCGAAAATCATATTTTCCAGCCTCATCAATAATAAATCCTGTTGCCATGTTATTGTCTCTTGTCTCTTGAACTTCATCAAGCTGGTGTGCATCACTTTTGTACATAGTGACCATCAAGCTCAAAGATAAAATTACCATCAATACAAACATAACTTGAGAAGCCATTGTCGCTACTTGAACTAAGAAAATATACTAAGAGAAGAGTAAGAGGCAATGAATTTTGGTGTTGGCTTGGGATGCTTAAATAGGGAGAACTGGCCTAGGAATTTGTTAGGTAACAATGAAATATATGAAAAAAATAATAATAAATGAGGATATTTTTTAAGGGAAATATGGATAGCAGTTTTCATAGTTGGTACCATGATTTATAGCAAGGTATACATACGTATACAAATGCCACATTCCTTTTTAATTGTTAGGCATGCTTACTAATTCGATTTATACTATATATGCACACCATTAATCCAGGTATGTACTGAGCTTATATATATATATGCTTGTATTAATAGCACAACAAACAAACGGCTAGTTGTGCATTTATTTATTGGTTAATAATAGGCTTAATTTCACTTCATACCCATATACAATAAGTTTGTTTCAATTACCTCTCTATACCATAAAATGTAACAAAAACTCCCCTCAGTCAAAATGAATTACAGTCATGGATAGTAATACCCTTATGTTCAAGAAAAAGATTTATACATTTCGCCTCTCTATGATAAATTATGTTTCAATAAATTTGTCGCTGTAGTTTATGAATTTGATCCAAAAATTCATTTGGCTTATTTTTCTTAAATAAACTAACTCTTAATTAAATTTTAGTAATTAAGGAACTAGTTGTATACATATCTTTAAAAAAAAATTCCTCTTAAAACTTCTTAATTCTATGAAGATATTATTTAATTTCTTTTTCTTTCTAATTTTTAGTACACTTTTACAATAAATAGTTAGAAAGTGAAGACTAAGTTAGTTAGCATACTTGAGCTATGCATTTGTATAAAAAGGTTATAGCTATCAATCCCGCCCCCGCCCCCTCCTCCTCCTCCCGCCAAACAATTGCAATTTGTTAATGGGTTGACAAAGGTTGTTACTGACAATTTTGGATTCTATGGGACTAATTGTGCATTTATCCTAAAACCTGGGACTAAATGTGTCAAGACCCTAAACTCTAAGAGCAAAAGTGTAGCTTTCTCTCATATGGCTAGGACAACTAGTGGCCACATCAAGATGTTCGACGAATTTCTAATAAGGAGACAGTATGTGACGACCCGGTAATCCTTATTATTTAAATAATTGATATAAAACCTTATGCTTCTTGAAAATGTCCTTATTACTTGTTGTTTTCAAATTTTAGTATGATTTGGAGAGTAATTTACATTTTGAACGCTAAAATACTAATTTTCGAATTTTGATTACCATTCTTGGAGAATTCGTCTATTAAATACTCGTGAGTTTTCAAAAAATAATATAAATAAGTATTCTAAACTTTTATGCATGGAGAAGATGCAATTTTGAATAAATTACATAATTTTACAAATTTTAGAGGAATTTGACATTCGAACACAATTTTAGAAATTCTATGTCTTAAATTGTAATTTTTGAAATGTTATATGTTAAATTTATAATTTTTGGGAAATATACATATAATTTCAGATTTATAAAGATTAAATTTCATAATTTTGGAATTTTTCTAAATTAATTATGAATTTTCGGATTTTATGCCCTAAAACCCTAATTTTCGGTTTTTACAAAAATAAATAAATACAAATTCGAATTTTTAATTAAATAAAGATATGATTTTAGATTTTATAAGATTAGATAAGATTGTGATAAGATTAGATAAGATTTGGATAAGATTATGATAATTTTTGGATAGGATTAGATAAGATTAAGATAAGATATGATAAGAGAATAATAATTATAAAATGACTTAAAGTATATAATAATTGTATTTCTTGCCCTAAACTCTATAAAAGGGGGCATGATCTTCATTTCCATCACACACACAACACAAAATCCCGCCTATAAGACCCACACCCACAAAATCTTGCACTTTCAATATATATATCACACAATATCATTAGTATACCTTTCTATATACATATATATATATAATTACCCCTCTTCTAAACCTATATATATACATATTAACCTTTCTATATACACTCTACACTCTATACTTATAAAGAAGAAGGTACCCCTTTGAAAGGTAGGAGTATTGTTTAACTTCTTGAGTAGAATAGGAATTTAAGTATCTTATAAGTCTTAAATATTTTATGCTTTTATTTCTATTGTAGTATTATGTGAAATTATGTGTCTACGTGCACCCATTAAAGCACACACCCACCTTATAGGGTTGAATGATATTTCTACTCAACCGTCGCTTTGATTATTCTTTACATGACTATTTCTAGACAAAAATGAGATAGCGTATCAGAGTGGCGCAGCGGAAGTGTTTAGAAGCCATTTACGCAATAAAGGTACTTTTGTATATCTTTTGAAAAATGTAACTTTTGTATTTTGTACAAATTTTATGTGAAAATAATTATTTATACAACTATGAAAATATTACCGTTGCGTGTTTCAATCCAACATATTTTAATAAAATAAAAGGATATTTTTCCGGGTCATGACACAGTACACATCATAAAAATTAACATTGTGCGGATAAATTTTGATTTATCAGAAATAACGGGATTAAATATATCGAAGGGCATAATTTTGGAACCAAAAATGTATTAGCGCATCAATCAAGTAGGTATCTGTACATTTATGTTTTGGTTAATAACGTCTTAACAGTTGTTAAAACTTTTGAATTCCTTTTAAGATGCATCGAAATTATAGAGTTAAATTTGAAAACTACAATCTAAAGACATTGCACAATAAAGTACATCATCTTTAGATTTGTGAGTCCAATTATTTATAAGGCTAATTACAATTTGCATCCCAATACTTTGGTCAATATACCGTTTACCTCCCTCATCTTTGAAACGTCGCAGTTGCACCCCTCTATTTAACTGTCAAACTTAACTTATTGACACCGTTATAATTCAGCCGTTATATGTGACATGTCACACTTACACATCAGGTTCATTGTTGAATACCAATTTACCCTTGGTTGTTTTTAATAAATTCAGCCCCTTTGCTTTTTAAGTCTCCCATAATTGGCCCCATTCTCTCCACTTAGACCCCCAAAATTATATTCTCTCTCAATTGTCCCTCAAAAATTTTCCCATTTACTCAATTATGTTTTTTTATTCCCTCGACCAGGTCTTCGAAGTTTAAAAATTTTGTGACTCAACTCCCATGCAAATAATATCACTCCTCGGTTAATTACTCCATAAACTATTATTCTCTATATTATAAACAATTTGTCAGATTATAAATTTTGGGGTTTTACAGTGTGTGCTTATATAAATTTATACATATATGAGAGTTTTTTTTGTAATTTTACACATGTATGTATAATTTCATAACCTTATATTTTAAAATATAAATAAACTTATATATTCAAAATGCAAATATATTGTAGGTATGTTTATATATATGTACATATTTATACATATATGAGAATTTTTCATAATATCATACATGTCAGTATAATTTAATAAACTTATATTTTAAAATATAAATATATTATAGGTATGTGTGTGTTTATATATGCATATTCATACATATGATTTTTTCATAATTTTGTACATGCATGTATAAATTAATAAACTTACATTTATACATTTTTGTATAAATTACACATTAATCTAGCCCTTATATATATATATTTGTTTTAAATATAATTAATACATTTTCATATATTAACATTATACCTTTTAAAAATCAAATGCATAGTTATTTGCAAGTATTTATACTACGTTGGAGGCACACCTCTAAACATTTACATAGACCAATACCAAAGGCAAAACTGTCTATCAAATTCAAATGGGTACCCCCAACCGCCACCTCAAATTGGTCATCATCCACTTCAACAATTGCAAACGATTGGAGTAATAAAGGGGTCCAGGGCAAAATTTTAAACATGATGGGGGTAAACAGGACATCAACCAAAGTATAGGGGAGCAAATCATAATCAGTCATTATTTCAACAATGAGACGATGGACCTTATAAACGAAATTAACAGAAAATGGATGAAGTTTGAAAATTTTATTTCAATTACTATTTTGGGTAATATTTAGTGTAATACATGTATGATATTTTTATAAAAGTATAATTAATTTTAAATACCCAATTAGGTATAAAAACTGTACACTTAATCTGTATCTTCAATTCGAAATCTCAAAAGATTATATAAATTACAGATATCCGATAGGGTTAGTTTCACTTTGTACCCCTATATTATTAAGTTTTATCAAACACCCCCTTAGGCTATAAAATGCATCAAACACCCACTTCAATCTAAAATATATACATTGATTGAATATGAATAAATAAATATTTGAAGATATATAAAAACTATTTCACTTAAAAAAAGGTTAATTGTATTAAGATAACTTATAAAGTATTCTATTTCTTTTATTTTCTCATTTCTAGTTTAAAATTAATAAATAGTTGATATTAAAATTAAACTATTCAATAAGTTTGTACTGTGAATGACAACTTTACAATTAAACTATTTAATCATGCCTCTAAAATATCAACAAATTTGACTTAATTTTTAAAGATTTTTAGTAATTGAAAAAAGTTATAGTTCATGTACTATAAATTACGCATCATCTAAATCATCCTATAAGTTTTGTAAACTGTTTGTCCAGTAATTAAATCATTAACAAATTAACTTTGAATGATTTGATATTTTATAGGTATTAATTAAATATTGTTATTGTAAAATTATCATGCATATAGCTCAAGCATGACCAAGCCAATTTTCCATGTCTGGAAAAGTAAACTAGAAATTAGTGTTAAAAAAAAATACTTTACAAGTAATCTTAATACAATTAAAATTTTTTGAGTGTAACAAGTTTTTGAGATACTTCTATAACTATTTATTTAAATATAGTTAAAAAAAATTTGTATTTCAATAAAAAAAATGGCTAAATGAATTTTGGGGTTCAAATTAATAACCTATAATTATTGGAAGGATTATAGAGCAATATAATATATCATAGAGGGTAAAATGCATAAATAACTAAACATGAAATTAACCCTAGAAGATATGCCTTGCCTAACTGGAATTGGCACCGCCTAAACTACGTAGGTTAGGAACAACAGCTTCTCATCTTAGCCTATCAATATTTCAATTTTTAGTTAACTATGTGCGCGTGCGCGCGCGCGTGTGTGTCTATCTATCTCTCTCTCTATCTAGCTATCTATCTATCTCTCTCGCTATGTGTCTACCCCTCTCCCTTCCTCTATGTATAGGTAGCTAAGTCCCGCATTTGAAGTCCTCATAGAAAAACTTTAATCATTTTTCAAATTAAGTATGATTAAAATGCTTTTGTTTTTTGTTTTTTTTGGGGGGGGGGGGGGTAGTGGAATGAAGGGAGATTCTTTAGTGTGCTATAATTTTAAAATTGTCTGGGATTCTGTTTAAGTTCGTTGTGAAATCTGTTTTTTTAATTTCGTTTCTAAGAGAGTGAACATCAAAATCAAGCAATTTGGTTAGGAAATAAAGGATAAACTACAATAAGCACCAAAAATTTTGAGTTGTTTACACTTTGGTGCATAATCTTTGCGAAGGGTTGATCATGTTATTCAATCATTACCATTTGTTTGCTAACACCTTTTTATCACTATTTTAATGAGTGAAAAGGTTTTTCTTTATCATTTGTATGGTTTACTAATTAATAATTATGGTATGTTAGCATTAAATAAATATATTAGTTGGCAAATTAGTTTTGTTTCAACGTGCATTTTCTAATAAGAAAAAATTATTGTTTTCTTTCAATTGATGCATTTTAAGAGGAATTGTGAAACTATTATTTAATTGTTATTCTATTTATTTATGAATTTGATTTTAGCATGTCGTCCACATATGCACTCATTTTTCGTTATTTAACTACTTTTTATGATGTGTAAAACAAAAGAATTAACCAGAAATGAGGAGCCAAAAAATAATTAAACCAAGAAAGGGGGAAAAAAACTAGTCAGCAACAACGATAAATAAAAATTCCATCAACAACGGAGTTAAATTGACTTTTCTCCTCACCAATTCCTGAAATTGGGGAAGTTGGGGAAATTTTTATAATTTAAACTCGATAATAAAGATGGGTAATTAAAAATTAGGTTACCGATTAAAACAAAATATACGAATATTCTTAAAATAAATTTAAGTCCATATGTCAATAATTAAGGTTATTTATAATATTTGGTAATACAAAACTATTTTTTATTAGATTGCGCCTCTATAGTTGAGAGAATTATGTATTAAGAAAAACATTATATTCTGGCAATAGCATATAGGATAATATATTCATATTCTTTCATGCAAGTAGAATAAAAATATAAAAGTTTAAAATAAGTAGAAATCTATAAAAAAAAAAGTAAATTTCTACAGAAGTTATATAAATACGTCAATTAAGCTATGAACTCGTATTATATTAAAGTTAGTCCTATCAGAGTAAGATACCCATCTTGTAAGGTCCAACGTTATTACATAGAAAGTCCTTTAGCCCAACCCTTTCTGACATAAATTGTTTTCATGTTTTGGGCCTCGATGAATTCATTCCAATATCAAATAATCCACTAGCTTTAGGTTGGATCCCTTGTGCGACTGGTGGGCTTTAAAAGGAAGGTCCATTAAGAATTAGTTCAATTATAGATTGCGTATCTTTGCTGAGGACCTTTAGTCTCATAGATATGTACCCCATTTTTAAAGGCTTTGGGAGTGTAATGCCATGGTGTGCTTGTGTGGGTTGGTGTGTGTGAGAATTATCAAATAAAATAAAATAAATCACACTTCTCTTCCTTGTAAAATTGTCAAAACTTTCCCTCTAGGTATAGAGAGTTCTATTCGATTTTCTGGAGAAAATTGTTGATTTTGGCAAAAGATTTAAAAAATAAATAGTTGGCTAATAAAATCATAAATGTGTGTGTGTTATTAAATCTAAAACTTTATCTTCCTAAAAATAATGGAAATATGATTCATAAATTGTAAACATTCATGCAATGTGAAAACTCTTTTTTAATATCCTAGTAATTTTGAGGACCTATTGATAATTAGTTTGATTGGAATTAATCTTTGGAGGATAAATTGTTCAAAACACAAACTACAAAGTTATTGATTATAAATTAACCACAAATCAAGGTTGATTATGCACAGATTATTACTAGACATAAGTCATATGAGTTTTTAAGGAAACTACCATATTAGTGATTGAATTACTGGCGCCACAAGAGTGCGGGATGCCTCAAGGAGGCATATCAGATCTTTGTTGCTCATACAAATGACCCTTCAAGTTGTATATAAGTTTTCATTTTGATAAATGATTCAAAACAAAGTGGGAGAGGGAAAATATTCATCTGTTTTTATCTAACTTTCTTCGTTTCTATCGTTCTCTCTATCTTGTTTTTCTTTTTTTTGTTGTTTAAGCTTGTTCGGTGGGACAATAAAGGGGTGAATATTTATACTATATTATAATTTTTAAATTGATTTGAAAGTATAATTTTAAATTCATTGTAAATGTAGATGCGATTAACTCTAAAATAAAATAATAAAAAAGGCAGAGTATATAAAGTAAAAAAAAGTAAAATTGTTGTGGATCTTTAATTGATTAAGGATTTTTTTTAATTATTAAGGATATTTGGATGTTTATTGACTTTTTTTTTATGAGAATTTTACATCAATTTTCAATTCCACAAGGATGTCAAATGCAATTAGCTCTAAATTTTCTCAACGTAATATTTTTGAAGATTTCATTGAAAGTACCATTAGAGCACAATTTATAAACATTGGGTATCATGGTAGCACTTTCATAGAGAGTGGATACCCAATACAGAACACTATAAAGGTTTAGGTGCCTTAAGTATTTTGCCTAATGTTCTGTCAAGTTGATAAAAGTATGCATATTATTATTATTATTACACATTTCCTGATTTTATTTTTTGGATTTTATGAGGTATTTTGAGCTATAAAAGCCCAATACGATCCTCAGGCTAAGTCTAGGAAGGCGAGCCCTTCTCAAAGCCCAATACAGTCCTAAGTCCCAAGCCCAAGAGGGTAACCACCCTGAAGCCCAAGCCCATAAAGGAATTTCGGGGCTCGAGCTCATCTAATCACTGTTGATGAAGATAATTAACATCAAAACCGAATTAAAAAAGCATGTGATAAATGTGGGAGCTTATCTAATCAGCATTTAATCATCAAACCCATGAAAATCTCAACCAACACCCCTAACTACCCTAATTTTTAGGAAGGGTAGGTTTCACCCCTAAATATATTCTTTGGTGTTGACATTCGCATCTATTGGGCGAACAACATATTTTGCAGTCTCACCAACAATATATTCTATAGCCATGTCATTGTCTCTTGTCTCTTGAACTTCAACAAGCTAGTGTGCATCACTTTTGTACATTGGAACTTGCTTGGATGGATTTTTTTTTCAAAGAAAAAGCACTTATTTTTTGAAAAAATAGCACTTCAGAGAAAAAAAATGTGTTTGGATGGGCACTATAATTTTGTTTGTAATTTTGACTTTAAGGCATGTATTTTTATAGTGGCTAAAAAAATCGAAAACTAATGAATTAAAAAAATAAAAAATTAGTAAGATTAATAAAATTTGTTGACATAATTTATTATGTTTTTGTTCTTGATTTCAACCTCCTCCACAGATTAATAATTTTAAATTAAAATCAATGTCATAATTAGAAACAATTCTAGATGAAAATTTTAAAAACTTAACACGCTAGAATTTGAACAAGATATCAGTAAAAGCAAGGATTATAAACAAATTGTCCAAGAAGAAATTAAAAGATTAGGAAAATATTCTAGCAAATATGCAGATAAATCTAATCAAAGACTTTTTTATTATCCTTGACCTACACGACAAGATGTTCATTTTGAAGAACAAGAATCAGTTTTGAATAATAGTTATTGTTAAAATATTTATGAATGGAATATTGATGGATATATAGAAAGACAAATCTATAATGTTGTTACCAGAATGCTAATGTGTAGTACAATTTGTAAATATAATGGGAATAGTGATAAAACAATAGCTAATATGATTGTTGCTAGATTTACATGGCAATTAAAAGGATGGTGGGATAATTATCTTAATGACAAAAAAAGGAAAAAAAATTTAAGAATTGAAAATGATAATCAAATAGAAAATCATAATCAAATAGAAAATGTTGTTAATACATTAGTCATAAATATTATACAACATTTTATGGGAAGATGGTCTGATAATAGTGAAAATATAAGAACCCTTTTACAAAATCTTAGATGTCGTACTTTAACATCTTTTAGATAGTATAAAGATGTTTTCGTCAATAGGGTTATGGAGCTTCCGGAGTTTAATAGTTCTCATTAGAAGTCTAAATATATTGATGGTTTACCTTACTTATTTGTTGAAAGAGTTAGAAAAACTCTAAGGAAAGAAGAAATAAATATTGACTATGAAAAATATACTTATGTCAAGTTAATAGGAATTTGTATTCAAGAAGGATTATCTGTTTATAATGAGATAAAATTAAATCAACAAATTAAGAAACATCATTTAAATGAAAAGAAGACAATTAGATCATTTTTGTGATCAATTTTGTATGGAAGTTTTATTCACTAGTAAGCCTCACAAGCACAAAAAAGAGGAAAAGTTGGCAAAAAAAAAAATACTCTTCTTATAGAAAGACAAGAAGAAAAGAAAGAAAAGATAAAAGAAAGAGTGATATGAAAACTCAACTCAAAAACTTTAATAAATCAAATGCCTGTTTTAAATGTGGAAGAATAGGTCACTATTATAAAAATTGTAAAACAAAACAAAAAATTAATAATCTTAATGTTGATATGATCTTATAGAAACATTAGAAAAATTATTATTAAGAGTGATATTGCAGAATCTGAATCAGATTATAAAAGTGATTCTTCTAGTGATTCTGAAGAAATTCAAGTAATTCATAATGATGAATATACTTCTTCAAATTCTGATGAAAAAGTTTCTTATAAGAATTGTAAGGAAGGAAAACCTTGTTTAAAACAAAATAATACTGATGGAGAAGAATTTTATCAAATTCTTTCACAAGTTAAAGATTTTGAAATTAATATGTTACGAAACGATAATATCATTGAATTATTAAAATATATTAATGACTTTGAGTTAAAAACAAAAACTATAGAACAAGTTATTAATGAACCTAGTAGTTCTAATAATGATAGAAACCAGAATCTTTACAAATAACATGAGCCTTATACAATGGCTAAGGTTCAGAGAATTTTAAAACATAGACAAAAAATTGAGACTCCTACTACTATTCAAGATTTAGTACAGGAAGTTTATATTTTAAAAAAGAAATTAGGGAGTTAAAATAAGAAAATGGATTTTTTTTGATGAAAGAATAATGAAATTAGAAATTTATAATAAAGGGGAAATTCCTCAAAAACATTTTGAAGATTTAACAGTTTTTACAGAAGAAGAAAATTTTCTTTCCACTCTTGAAATTGTTACTTCACAAAAATGGTTTGTGAAAATCACTTTATTAATTGATACAAATTTTAAAAAAGATCTGATAGCATTAATTGATAGTGATGCAAATCTAAATTGTATACATGAAGGAATTATTGCAACTAGGTATTTCTATAAAACTACTCATTCGCTTAGCTCTGCTAATGGTCAAAAAATGCAAATAAATTGTAAAATACCTAAAACTTATATATGTAAAGAAAAAACTTGTATTCCTATTGGTTTTCTACTTTTTAAAAATGTTACCAACCAAGTTATACTTGGGACACCTTTCTTAAAAAGATTTTCCCTATAAAAAATATTAATGAAAAAGGATTTATAGGATCTTATGAAGGAAAATACATAACTTTTCAATTTTTTGTTGAACCTTTTACTAGAGTTTTAAATGAAATAAGAGAATTATTAATTGCTAAAGACCAACAAATGAATTTTCTTAAATAGTAAATAAATAGTCTTACTATTGAAGAAAAATTGGCAAATCCTAAATTATAAGAAAAAAAAAAATAGTGACCCACCAATTTGCTATGCAAATTTGTAGTGATCATCCTAACGCCTTTTGGATTAGAAAGAAGCATATTGTTTCTCTTCCTTATGAGGAGTATTTAGGATTATTTAAAAAAGAAATTAATTCTTTATTACAAAAAGGACTAATAAGACAATTAAAGTTCCATGGTCATGTACTATCTTTTATGTTAATAAACATGTTGAACAAAAAAGAAGAGTTCCTAGACTTGTGATTAATTATAAACCACAATATGAAGTTTTAAAATGGATTAGATACCCTATACCTAATAAAAAAGATTTACTTGATAGATTGCACGATGCAATAATATTTTCAAATTTTAATTTAAAATCAGGATATTGACAAATCCAAATTTTGGAAGAAGATAAATATAAAACTACCTTTAATGTTCCTATTGGACAATATGAATGGAATGTTATGCCATTTGGATTAAAAAAAAATACTCCATCAGAATTTCAAAACATTATGAATGGTATATTTATACTTTATAGTGATTTTATTCTTGTCTACATTGATGACATTTTAATATTTTCCAAAAGTATTGAATTACATTTTAGGCATCTTGACATTTTTAAGAAAATTACTATTCAAAATGGTATAATTATATCTAGACCCAAAATGTCAATTTTCTAGACTAAAGTCAGATTTCTTGGGCATAACTTTGAAGAAAGAAAAATTATTCCTATAAATAGGATTATTGATTTTGCATCAAAATTCCCTAATCTTATTATTGATAAAACCCAAATGAAAAGATTTTTAGGAAGTTTAAATTATATATCCCCATATTATAAAAATCTTGCTGACGATACTGCTATTTTACATGATAGACTTAAAAAGATTCCAAAATCTTGCAGTTAAACTAATTAAACAAAAGGTGAATAATCTTCCTTGTCTGATGCTTGCTAATCGAAATTGGGATAAAATAATTGAAACAAATGTGTTTGATATTGGCTATGGACGGATATTAAAACAAATATCTTCTCATAATAAGCAAAAATATCTTGATAGATTTTATTCAGGAAAATTGAATAATAGTTAGAAAAACTATGCTACTGTTGCTAAAGAAATTTTAGCAATTGTTAAATGTGTTTTAAAATTTCAAGATGATTTATAAAATCAAAAACTTTTAATAAAAATAGATTGTCAATTTGCTAAATTTATGTTTCAAAAAGATTTTAAATATGATGTTTCAAAACAAATGTTTGCTACATGGCAACTGCATTTAGCCCCTTTTGATTTTGATATACAATATTAAAAAGGGAAAGACAATAGTCTTCTTGATTTGATTACTCGTGAATTTTTACAGGATGGCTGATAATAATGTGCCTCATCTTGGGATTAATAATCCTGCAAGCAGATTTGCTAATTGGTGAATTTATCGAGAAGAATTGATAGAGAAATTGAGAGCCTCTATTATATTCTTACAACTGTGAATGATGAAGAGACTATTAATAATGTCAATAATTTGATTAGTCATTATAAAGACTTAACAAGGAGAATTAGACTCCGGATTAATGAGTTGATTCCTTTAATTAATCCTTTCAGGAATGATTTCACGAGGAAGAGGAAATTTTCCTCCAAATAGAAGAGGAAAAGGAAAACAGTTTTTGTTCCATATGGGACAAAGAAAATCATATGGCAATAATATTGCATCATCCTCAAGTAATATTCCTAAGGCTTAAAATTGTAACGACCCGACTTTCTTGCATATGTGTTATATTAAATATTACGAGTAAAATTCTTACAAATTGAGAAAAAAGAAGGAATTGTTTTAATATCTATAATGGCATTTTACTAAAATAGTAATCAGTACAACGACTCAATTGGACTTATAACATAACAGAGTACAGTGCTTGTAAGATTATAAATAATTTAGTAACTTCTAACTAAGTTAACTTCTTCATAATTTCCTAGGTTTTCGTCCGCGTTATCCTTGACAACACCCTTTTACCTAAAATAGTGCATACGAGAAAATTCAACGGGACGATTGAGTAAGAATTTCACTTAATCACATAATGTGAATGTGTGTGTACAGCGAACATAATCACATTATTGTTCATATCATATCACATAATTTCAATGGCAGCTTTTGAGAGATGATTCTGCCAATTGGCCCACTTGAACCTCTAGATTGTGAATGGAGGAGGAGAACTTCCCCTCGAGCCTTTGCAATCTCTCCTCCTGTGACGCCATCTTTACCCCCAAAGCTTCAATAAACTTATCTATCTTCATTTCAAGGGGGCTCGCCTTCTCTTGCTGGGGCGGGTAGTTCTGTGGCAATCTAGATGGGTGTTGTGGTCTATTCACATTCTGACCACCCCACGAGAAATTTGGGTGCTTCCTCCACCCCGGATTGTACGTGTTGGAGTATGGGTTGTTGGCTTGTCTCCCCTGCATACTTCCGTTCATGTTTGCTCCCACGAAATTCACCTGTTCACTAGAAACAACGGGAAATGGACTCCCAAACGAGCAATCACTGGAAACATGAGTGAAATCACCACATAACTCACAAGAAGTGTGACATCCCGATTTTTGGTCTAAAAACTATATAAACCGGTTCTTATAATATACACGCATGCTTACTAATATTTCATGTTTTGTATGATCCTTCTTTTATATATGAATTATGTGAGGTGATAATTACATGATTTTCCAAATTTTAAACGAATTTGATATTCTAACACAATTTTCGAATTCTTATGTCCTAAATTGCAATTTTCGAAAATATAACTAAAACATTTTTAATTTCTGGAAAATATACATATAATTTCAGATTTATAAACATTAAATTTCATAATTTTGGAATTTTTCTAAATTAATTATGAATTTTCGGATTTTATGCCCAAAAACCCTAATTTTATGCCCTAAAACCCTAATTTTCAGTTTTTACAAAAATAAATAAATACAAATTCGAATTTTTAATAAAATAAAGATATGATTTCAGATTTTATAAGATGAGGACAATCAAAATCAGATTTTATTAGATTTTATTTGATTTTATTTGATTTTGTGTTAATATTTTATTAAAATATCCTACACTAATATAAGATGAATTTCTTCTAGAAATTGTGCATTTGTGTGGTCTTCCATTCATCTAGATTCATGACTCATGGATTAGGGTTACACCAAGGCTAGAATAGAGGAGGGAGGTGGAAGATTTCATTTAATTTGGCATTTAATTCTATGCCTAGTTGGGAGATTTGCATTAAATGGAAAGATTTGCATTTATTAAACCTTGGTCCCCAAGTCTTGCCTTCTACCCTCATTCTCCACTATAAATAGGACCTCCCACACACTTCCCCATCCCCAAAAACGTCCTCACACATACACACACTATACTCTCTCTATTTTCTTCCACAAACACACAAATCCCGCCTAAAAACACACCCCCTCACTTACTCTACTCTCAACACCCAAAACACTTCCTATTTATAGCCTATCTTCCACCCACATATATGTACACACAAGCCCTTCTATTTTCATCCATATATACCTAATAACCTTCCATATACTCCCTTATTTCCCTCACATACTCTTGAAGGAGGAAGTCAAGTTGATCTAGCCGAAACAAATCTATAAACTTGATAAACTCCTAAGGTGAGTGCTTTGTCAATTCCTTTTTGGGGCTTTGAACTATATGATATAAATATTATTCGTATAGCCTACCTTATTGAATTTATGCGATCAAATCTTTCGAAAAATGTTTTCCATACATATAAGACAAGTTATTTTCAAAAATATTGCATTCTCTGATATTGCCAGTTGTATCTGTCCCGAAATGATTTTTGACACCTTTGGGATATCATATTTTAATTATATTTCTATGTATCCCAGGTGTAAAAATAATTTATTGCTTTGTTGACAAGTTGTGAGCCATATCTGTTTCGTTATATTTCCGTTTACCCTTGGGGACGCCCTTGGGAAGTTTGGGCCCAGGTACTTATAAGAGGAATTTTATCGGGCGGAACGGACCGTCGATGGAACCTTTTATATGATACCATTCCGTGAAACCAATTTCTACGTACAGCCGGAGGATGACTGTAGTAGGGATTGGAGCGATGTATTGCACGGACGCGTGATACATCTCCGTCTCGTTTAATGTCGAGGTGGCTTCTCGACAAGGGAGGCATAAGGGTTTCTATTATGATTTATCTGTTTTGGGTAGTCATAAGGTTGGAGACTCTGTCTTGGGCTCACTGTCCGTATTACTCAGTTCAGTTATTATTATCAAGTTACATTTCACACTACGTGCACTTTATTATGATTTAACTGTTTTGAGTCTCATTTTCAGTCAATTATATATCTATCTAAATGTGGCCTCACTAAGTCATTTGGACTTAACCCCTCATTTCTTTCTGTTCATTGCCTCAGAATCAGAATAATGGGAGTACATAGGATGGTAGCCGCTCCTCCAGTTGTATATTAAAACTTCATTTTTGCTTTGTCTTGCTTTATAATCTGTAATTTGCTACTTGATGCCACTAGTTGGCTATTTTGATGTTGCGCTACTTGGTTGTACTAAATATAGTTATATATATTATCCATATTGCATATTTTACTCTACCTCCACTGCGTATTGTTAAGTTAGGCGTTCGTATTGGGTATGAATTCCAAAATTTGTGCTCAATGCGATCGTCGGTGGCCTCCAACCGTATAGGAAGATCCTAGCGGGAGGGGTGCCACAAGAAGGCTTTGGGCTAACGTTCAAATTGATACCCTTCAACGTATCCAACTCATGAGTTAGAGTGCTTACCTGAGCTTGTAGCGATGTAATGGCATTGAGCTCTAACTTACCCCCTTGGTTCTTTTGAGTGGTGGATTCCGCCGACCATTGGTAATTATTGATCGCCATCTCCTCAATTAGGTTGTAGGCATCATCCACGGTCTTTGTAACCAAGGAACCTCCAGCTGCTGCATCAATGGTGCACTTAGTGTTGGCTCCCAAACCATTGTAAAACATTTTCACCACCATCCATCTAGGTAGTCCATGGTGGGGACACCTCCTTAGCAGCTCCTTATACCTCTCCCACGCCTCGTATAGTGATTCCCACCCATTTTGGGAAAAGGTGGAAATATCATTACGTAACTTGGCTGTCTTGGCCGGTGGGAAATACTTCGTTAGGAATGCATGTGACAGTTGCTCCCAATTGGTTATGGACCCGTTTGGCATCGAGTTGAGCCAAATTTTGGCTTTATCCTTCAAAGAAAAGGGGAAAATCCTTAGCCTTATTGCATCGTCTGACGCCCCGTTGATCTTGATGGTGTCACATAACTCTAGAAAGTTATCTAGATACTGGTGGGGGTCTTCATTTGTCAGGCCATAGAACTGCACATTGTTAGTCACCATGTTTAATAAGGCCGGTTTGATCTCGAAATTGTTCGCCTCAATGCGCGGCCTTTGTATCCCTGTTCTCGCTCCTTCAGCTTGGGGTGCAATATAGTCCCGTAATGGTCTTGCATTTTGATCACCCGGTGGGGCATTTTGATCATTGCCACCATTAACCCCAATATTTTGGTTGTCCGCCATAATTCGCTCCTGAGCTATCCTAGCTCTTCTCGCTACGTTCCTCCTTCTGTTGGCTCTTTCGATTTCAAGATCCAAAGGCACTAGTTCAGCTTGTGAATTTGCACGCCTCGTGATCATGCACCACAAAGCACCTACACACGAAGGAACACAAATCAACAGCAAAAACAAACAACAAAATTAAATAAATAAATAACTAAAAAGAAAGAATTTAGTCTAAACACACAAGCTAGTATCACAGTCAAATGCGCCAATCCCCGGCAACGGCGCCAAAAACTTGTTGAGACTTTGCGCAAGTGCACGCAGTCGTACAAGTAATATAGAAAGTGAGTAGAGTGTCGAATCCACAGGGATTGAGATTTGGCCCGTGAAATTGACTTGTGTTGCTTATCTAAATTGATCAAATTGAATAGTGGTTGTGATTTTCTAAATAAATCCTAATTTTCTTAATAAAAACGACTTACGAAGAACAATAATACCAAATAATCAAGGCAAGAAAAACAAGTGTAACGTGGTTTCATTCACGTAATTTGCTATTCTAATCCAATCCCCAATTTGAATGGTTTTCGTAGTTGTGTGAAGCCTAGGAACGAATATATCCACAATCTCTCTCGAGCATTGCGGAATTAACTTATACAATTCCTCTAAGCCTAAGACTAACCAATTCTCCTTCAATTAATCCCAACTTTCGAAGTATTTATATGAATTTTTAAACACTGCCTTAAGGCTCAATCAAAGTTAAATTCATTCTCATGCAACTTTAACCCCATTGATCTTGTCTAATTAGAGCTAATATCGTGAATCGTCTATCGACCTCATCACGATTCCCAAATTTGATAATTAGGGGTGATCAAACCCTAACCACGTATTTAACCGTTAAACAAGAATCACACAACAAAGACAATATATGAAAACCAATTCAAACTCGTAGGATTTTCATAGAATAGCAAAAAATCAATGAATTACACCATCCTTACGCTTAATTTAAATTAGTTCATAAAGAAATTGAACATAAGAACGAAGAATGCAAGAGAATTCATGGAAAGAGAAGAAGGGAACTTAATTGCTGGAATTCTCAGGCGTGGAACTCTCCCCGTTCGGTTGTTTCTTCCCTTCGTTGTTGTTTTCCTCCTCTTCCGTTCTCCACAAACTCCACAAAGATGAAAAAAAAAATGAAAAACAAAGTTCTAAACTCTAAACCTAAGGAAAAACGTGAACAATAGCCGCCTCCCTCTTTCTGGACTTAAAAAGGGTGGAAAAACCCTAGAGACACCTTCCAAAATTAGAGTCCTAATCGCACTAGGAAAATTGAAAATTTTCTGCCGCGGGTTTTGGGTACGTACCCAAATTTCCAGATTCATTCAACACTTCACTGACTGAATTTGGGTACTTACCCGAAATTCCTAGGTACGTACCCAAATTTACAGATTCATTCAACACTTCACTGACTGAATTTGGGTACTTACCCGAAATTCCTGGGTACGTACCCAAATTTACAGATTCATTTCTTCTCAAAATCTCTGAAATTGGGTTGGTACCCAAAATATCTTGCATAGGTACCCAACTCTTGATTCCACTTTTTCGTCTCCTTGATGGTATTTTTGCCATTTTACCTACAAAACACGATTTATCTCGAATTTAGGCATAAAGAAGTTCAAATGAACAAAAATACATGATAAGTCCAAAAACAAAATAACCATAAAAATCAAGTAGAATTACGGACTTATCAATTATATTCTTACAACTGTGAAGGATGAAGAGACTATTAATAATGTCAATAATTTGATTAGTCATTATAAAGACTTAACAAGGAGAATTAGACTCCGGATTAATGAGTTGATTCCTTTAATTAATCCTTTCAGGAATGATTTCACGAGGAAGAGGAAATTTTCCTCCAAATAGAAGAGGAAAAGGAAAACAGTTTTTGTTCCATATGGGACAAAGAAAATCATATGGCAATAATATTGCATCATCCTCAAGTAATATTCCTAAGGCTTAAAATTGTAACGACCCGACTTTCTTGCATATGTGTTATATTAAATATTGCGAGTAAAATTCTTACAAATTGAGAAAAAAGAAGGAATTGTTTTAATATCTATAATGGCATTTTACTAAAATAGTAATCAGTACAACGACTCAATTGGACTTATAACATAACAGAGTACAGTGCTTGTAAGATTATAAATAATTTAGTAACTTCTAACTAAGTTAACTTCTTCATAATTTCCTAGGTTTTCGTCCGCGTTATCCTTGACAACACCCTTTTACCTAAAATAGTGCATACGAGAAAATTCAACGGGACGATTGAGTAAGAATTTCACTTAATCACATAATGTGAATGTGTGTGTACAGTGAACATAATCACATTATTGTTCATATCATATCACATAATTTCACATTTACTTTACCTTTGGATCACAATTTGTGATCACAACTTCCTTATAACTCCCAACACATTTCCCATTTCCTACCTTATTCTCCAAACAATATCAATTCCTACCTTATTCTCCGGTGGTCGTATCTCGAGATTACGCCAAATTCGTATGACCCACTTCAGTATATGAAACACTCCATCTATGTAAGGTGGAATTAGGACCAGTGATGGCAAGAACATATATTAAGACCGACAAGCCCATTGCTGTTTGGCCGAACTCTGCCCCATCCCCACCACGTTTGGGCCCGGCATGCACAATTAAGTTTTCACATAAACATGTTTGCACATAAAAGCATAGTTTGAGCAACATAAATAGATCACATGAAAGCTATCAAAATTAGAATGTAATTTGAAATATTACATCGCATATATGCATAATAATTTTTAACTAAACATGCAAGAATCTAACTTAATCCTAAAGGTCTAAGCTTGTTTACACAAGACATAGGATATAATATGTATCAAGACACATCATTCATGAACACATAGATCATCCTAATATCTTTAATTCTATAACGTGAGCATGACTTTATCTACATATATACATGTTATATGAATATAATAATATGCAATATGAATATATTAACATGTAATATAAGCATCATAACAATATGTAAGTAATTCTAGACTTGTTCTAGTGTATTTGTGCTTGAATATGCAAAATAATGGTAACTACGATTTATGAACTAAAACTTATGAAATTAAGCAAAATACTTACCATAAAACTTGCCTTCTTGATATCTATATATATATGTCATGACCCGGAAAAATACCCTTCATATTTTATTAAAATTAAATAATAATTTTCACATAAAATTTGTATAAAATACAAGAGTTTCGAAAGAATATAAAAGCAAGTTTATTGCGTAAAAGGCTTCTAAATGCTTCCGTTGCGCCACTCTGATCTGCTATCTCATTTCTTTCTAAAAATAGTCACATAAAGAAGAACCAACACCACAACCAATACATGGAGCACTCCGTCCATGCAAGATGGGATTAGGACATGGAAGGCGAGAACTATTTTAAGACCGGCAAGCCCATTGCTTGGTCTTTATGTTTTAGGGGCAAATTCCAGCAACCTTTATAAAAGTTTGGTCTCTGTGTTTTAGGGGCAAAGTAAAGGCTTTTAGTTTTCTTTTCTTTTGTTATCCGCTTTTCATTCCCCTCTTGTAAATCATTATTTAATATTAATAAAGCCAGCTTTGAGTATCAAGTCTTCACAATTTCGTGGTAAGTCTTTATTAATTGCTTTTAATTAAATTTACATTTTTAATTATTTAGCCTGAATGATAGGCTAAATTATTTGTATTGGATTGCATCAATCTATATGAAGGATAAATAATGGTAAAATAAATTTTGAATCCTTTCCCTTTAGAATAAGTATAACAAGGTTTAAAATTAAACCAGTCTTGGAGCTAGTTTCGGCTATAGTCATGTTTTGACCTGTTAGTTGTCATGGTGAGGTGTGTTTTGGCCTTGTTTGTTGATTATGTCGGACTGGATATCAATGACAGGTTTTGTTTTAGTAAAGATTCCTGTGTTATCTAATTCCTTTTGGGGACTCTCTAGGCGTTCGTTTGGTATCAGAGCCATGGTGCATCAGTCATATAGCTAGATGTAATTCAACACAAGACTTTTATGATGAATTTAATCAGGAGAAAAGATACTATGAAGAATAGTATCGAAGAGCAGTATGATATTCCTCAAGATCTTGATTTACTCAATAGATGGACTATTCCAAAGGTAGAACCTAAGATTATGTATCAACTAGGAACCTTTGAAAAATTAGGATGAAAACAAATTGTGAAAACCGTAGAAGAGACTATCTATCTAGAAAATGATGAAATGATCGTAAAATTATTAAATGATAAAGATTTAAACCAGCATAAATATACTCATAAGTTTATTCATATAGGATTAGTGCAAGTTGCATTTAAACCATTTACACTAGAAGGACTACCAGAAAGGTTTATAGCAGCTTTACGCGATGGACGTAACTTAAATTGGAAACAATCGTTAGTAGGTATAATTTAATCTAGTTTGGCC
Organism: Petrea volubilis; assembly: GCA_026212405.1. Lineage (NCBI taxonomy): Eukaryota > Viridiplantae > Streptophyta > Magnoliopsida > Lamiales > Verbenaceae > Petrea > Petrea volubilis. Next base: position 14,324,212 of record CM047871.1, on the reverse strand, counting down.
CATGGTCCAGTTTATTTTAATGTTTATCCAAATTTACAATTATCATTAACTGACGTTAATATTCTTGATGCTCTAACAATAAATGTTAAAACACATGGTTACAATTATGCTCCAGGATTAGAAGTAATGTGTGTTTGTTATAGGATTTGTATAAACCTTTATAAACATTAAATCCACAGTGTAGAATGGTTTATAAACCATTAAATGAAACTATATTAATTGAAACTCAATTTAGTAAGTCTAATATTACTACAAGAAGATCAATTAAAAGGGAAGAAATAAATTTTCCTAAAAATTGGATAATTGAAAGAGCTGTTCCAACCCAACCCAATGTTCAAAATCATCCCACAAATGTTAGACAAACTCAAGAAGGGATTGTTCAAATACAGTTTGATAAAAAAAACTCATAACACCTAGGACACCTGGATCTAGCTTAAGAGGATCCCAATCTTTTTATTCCCATATATCACCATCTGACTATATTTTTAGATCTCCATCTAGAGCATCTACTGCTCAAATCAGGAAATCTACTGATGAAGAATCTAGACAGAATAGAGTTGAAATATAAAAATTCATAAAGATAACATTTTTAGAGAAGTATATGACACTAATACAGATGTAGATTTAGATGAACATCTGGATGCTGAAATGACCAAGTCAAAAATGAATTTTTCTATTTAATGGATAGTAAACCAAAATTGATTTTAGTTTTGGATCTCCGGCAAGAAAGAAAATTTAGCAAGAATTTAACCTTCCTAGATGAGAACTATTTAGACCATGGATATTTAAAAATTTACTAAAGAATATAGAAAAAAATTTCAAGAAGAATTTTATAAATTTCTTTCAGAAAAAAATCAATTTTTACGTTTTGTTCCTTGGTTTATATTTAGTTATATTATGAATTACATTTTTGTTATAAAAAGAGGTTATCATCTTTTAGATGGAAACATTTTAAAACAATTTATAATAGAGATTTTTTTTAAGCCAAGTATTTTTACGTTTAGATACAATAATTAAAAGTAATTTAAAAGTGCTTTAATTTGAAGCCACTCTGGGTAGCTCCTAAAAAAGTCATTTTTGGCTTCGTTTCTGGCTTCTACCTTTTTTTTAAAAAGCCCATCCAAGCACATTTTTTTTGCTCCGAAGTGTTTTTTTTCAAAAAGAAAGTGCTTCTTCTCTACAAAAAGCCCATCTAAATTGGTTTTATATATGCTTGCATAAATAGCACAACAAACAAGTGGCTAGTTGTGCATTTATTTATTGTTTAATAATAGGATTAGTTTCACTTCACACCCCTATACAATAAGTTTGCATCCATTACCTCTCTGTACTATAAAATGTAACAAAAACTCCCCTAAATCTAAATAAATTATAGTCATGGATAGAAATACCTGTATGTTCAAGAAAAAGATTTATACATTTTGCCTCTCTATGATAAATTATATTCGTCCCTACAATTATATGTTATGAATTTGATCCAAAATTTCATTTATTTATCTTAAATAAAGTAACTTTTAATTAAATTTTAGTAATTAAAGAACTAGTTGTACACATATCTTTAAAAAAAAGGGATAAATATTTTTTACCGTCCAAACTTTTTGTGTTTTTGGACTTTACCATATGAACTTTTTTTTTTACCGTTTGCCATCTAAACTTTGCATTTTGTAATATATTACCATCTAAGGGCATTTTTCGGTGGAATATTCCACCGGAATTCCATCATATGCATGTCACGTGACTTTAGGTAAGGGCAAATGCATCATTTTACATGGGATAAATACTTTTAACCTTCCAAATTTTTCGCATTTTGGGACTTTACAATATAAACTTTTTGGTTTTTGGTCATTTGCCATTTGAACTTTGCGTTTTTTACATATTACCATCTAAGGGCATTCACATGTATGTCATGTGATTTTAACTAGTTGAAATGATGCATTTGCCTTTAGCTCTATAGAAAAATGTAATGTGTAAAAAAATGCAAAGTTTAGATGGCAAACGGTAAAACTAAAAAAGTTCATATGGTAAAGTCCAAAAATACGAAAAGTTTGGAGGATAAAAAATATTTATCCAAAAAAAGAAACCTCCCCTTAAAACTTCTTAATTCTATTAAGATATTATTTTATTTCTTTTTCTTTCTAATTTTTGGTATAGTTTTACAATAAATAGTTAGAAAACGAAGATTAAATTAGTTAGCATACTTGAGCTATTCATTTGTATAAAAGGTTATAACTACCAACCCCTCCCCGGCCGCCAAACAATTTCAATTTGTTAGTGAGTTGACAAAGGTTTTTCGATTTTGCGTTCTATGAGACCAACTGTGCATTTATCCTAAAACTTGGGACTAAATGTGTCAAGACCCTAAACTCTGAGAGCAAAAGTGTAACTTTCTCTAGGACAACTAATGGCCACATCAAGAAGTTTGACTAATTTCTAGTAGGGAGACAACACGCATCATAAAAGTTAACATTGTGCGGATAAATTTTGATTTATCAAAAATAGTGGGATTCAATATATCCAAGGGCATAAATTGTGGGACCAAAAATGTAATATCGCATCAATCAAATATCTATCTGTATGTTTATGTTTCAGTTAATAATGTCTTAATTAATAGTTGTTCAAACTTAAGAATTCCTTTCAAGATGCATCAAAATTATAGAGTTAAATAATATCACTTCTAGGTTAATTACTCCATAAACTGTTATTCCCTATATTATAAACAATTTGTCAAATTGTAAATTCTGGTGCATCACAATGTATCCTTATATAAACTTATTCATATATGGGAGTTTTTTTTTTGTAATTTTATAAATGTATGTATGCATAATTTCATAACCTTATATTTTAAATATAAATAAACTTATATATTGAAAATGCAAATATATTGTAGGTATGTGTATATATAAGTACATATTTATACATATATGATAATTTTTTCATAATTTTACATGTACGCATAATTTAATAAATCTATGTTTTAAAAAGTAAATAAACTCATATAATTAAAATGGTGAATATATTGTAGGTATACATGTATATATATGCACGTATTTATACATATATGAGAGTATTTTTATAATTTTATACACATATATACTATTTAATATACTTATTTTTGTTAATGTAAATATATTTAAATTTTTTAAGCAAAACATTGCCATGTACATTTTTGTATTTATTACATATTATGTGACATAATAAGTATGCGCTTATAAATTTCTTGATCCATGTAATGTTGCTAAGTTACTTTCTTGATATAAATGGCAAACCAAAATACAAGAAAGAATATGGAGGAACAAGGAATTGCCCAACTAACCTCAGTAATCGATAGGATTACCACCGTATTGGAATATCAAACCAACAATAATAACCACTCACGCACGACTTAGGATGCACTGGCTAATTTTATGTAGTTAGGACCTCCGATTTTTCAAGGGGAACCTGATGACTCCAAAGCTGTAATTTGAATAAAGGCAATGGAAATTTTTTTTGAAGTAATAAAATGTGACGATGAATGCAATGTTACCTTAGTCACATTTCGTTTAGAGGCCAATGCCCGACATTGGTGGAAATGGGTAAGTAGCAAATGGGAGGCCAAGCAAATTTCTTTTACTTCGAAAATTTTGTTGAAATATTAATAGTCAATATGTGCCTCGAATTGTGAGAGAAAAATGAGAAAAGGAATTTCTTAGCTTAGAGCAATGAGATATAAGCATGGCTAGGTATGAATCTATGTTCACTAAGTTAGCAAGGTTTGCACCCTATTTCACTAAAAATGAAGAAAGGAAAATCTGAAAATTTATTTCTGGATTAAAGCTCGAGATACAAGACCAGCTAGCCCCAATCCAAATTCAAAATTATACCATGGTAGTCGAAACAACATTAAAAGTTGAAAACACAATAGAACAGTTGAAGGAAAAAAGAGGACATTTTGTGCGACCCCAACCCATGGGCAATTCTAGCGGAAGAAACTATGGAAGAAATATCAAAGTAGCACGAACTGACACCTAAGGTAATAAAATAAATGGTCCTTCCTTTCCAGAAGAAACAAAGATTTATTGTGCATATTGTGGAAAATCAAAGCATACTGAGAATCAATGTTGGAGGAAAGCTAGAAAATACATACAATGTGGGAGGAGTGAACACTTTATTAAGGAATGTCCCTAGATGGGTCCAGTGCATAGTTTCTCTCCACAAAAGTCCACCAAAGAAAATGGAAATTGTATAGGAAAACCGCAAGTGCAAGGCAAGGTATTCGCAATGGATCAAACGAAAGTTGCGGAACCAACCGTTATGGAAGGTACGCTTTAATTTGTCATCATTTAGCAAGAGTTTTGATCGATCCAGGTTCATCGCATTCTTATATATCATCTAGTTTCTGTTCTAGTTTAAAGGTTCAACCTGAAATTTTATCCTATGAATTATAAGTAACTACTCCCGTCAGAACCTCATGGAACACAGACTTAGCTTATAAAGTTTGTGAGATAATTATAAGTGAAAGGAAGTTGTATGCCGACTTAGTTTTATTGCATGTCGATGATTATGATGTTATATTAGGCATGGATTGATTAACCTCTCATTATGCTTAGGTAGATTGTTACAAGAAAGTTGTGCGACTTTGTATACCTGATCAACCTATAATTGAAATGATAGGTACTAAACTATCACACCACATGTCAATTATTTCTGCTTTACAAGCAACTCGGTTATTGAATAAGGGATGTTATGCATTGTTGGCCTGCGTGTTGGAGAACCTAAAGGACAAAAACAAAATAGAAGACATACCGATGGTAAACGAGTTTGTCGATGTGTTTCCCAATGATTTGAATAACTTACCCCCATATAGAGAAGTAGATTTTATAATCGAATTAGTACCAGGAACGACCCCAATTTCTAAGACTCCTTATAGAATGGCCCCTGTAGAGTCAAAAGAACTTAAAGTATAACTACAAGATTTACTTGATAAAGGATTTATCCGTCAGAGTTCATCACTTTAGGGAGCCCCTATGCTATTTGTTAAGAAGAAAGATGGGTCTTTGAGACTTTATATTGACTACAAAAAACTTATCCAAGTTACCATCAAGAATAAGTACTCCCTACCTAACATTGATGAACTATTTGATCAATTACAAGGAGCTTCAGTATACTCTAAACTAGACTTGAAGTTAGGGTATTACCAAGTGAGAAATCGAGGAGAGGATATAACCAAAACTACTTTCAACACTAGTTATGGACACTATGAATTTATAGTCATGCCATTCGGATTAACCAATGCCCCTGCTACCTTCATGGATTTAAGGAATCGAGTGTTTCAGCCATACCTAGACCAATTCGTGGTAATCTTTATAGATGATATATTAGTATATTCAAAGCCTAGGGAAGAACATGAGGAACATCTAAAGATAGTTCTCCAAACTCTGAGAGAAAGGAAGGTCTACGCAAAATTTAGCAAGTCTGAATTTTGGTTAGAAAAAGTATCATTTCTTGACCATATCATATCAAAAGAAGGAATATGAGTAGAGTCGGAGAAAGTAAGGGCAATTATAGGTTGGAAGCAACCCTCAAATATCACTAAAGTACGAAGTTTTTTAGGTCTTGCTGGTTATTACCATTGGTTCATTGAAGATTTTTCGAAAATTACCCTTCCTTAAACAAGATTGACCTAGTCTAAGGTAAAACTTATCTGGGACAAGCACTGTGAGGCTAGCTTTCAAGATTTGAAGAGTCGATTAGTCCCGCTCCTATATTAGTCATACCAAGTGGAAGTGATGGATTTATAGCATACACTGAAGCCTCGAAAGAAGGATTAGGTAGTATACTTACAAAAGATGGAAAAGTTGTTGCTTACGACTCGCGAAAGTTAAAACCGTATGAGGAAAATTACCCAACCTATGACCTCAAATTAGCTGCTATTGTTTTTGCTCCTAAGATTTTAACTGATTGAGATGATAACTGATTTTAACTTCAATATCCAATATCACCCCGGAAAGTTTAATATAGTTGTTGATGGATTAAGTAGGAAAACCACCATTGCCTGTTTAGTGATTAAAGAATGGAAGTTGTCAAAGGACATTTCTGAATGGAATCCCAACGAAATTATGTACTTAATTCTCAACGTTATAGGCACAACCTATGTTATTACAGAAAATCGGATAAGCTCAAAAGAGAAATAAAGGATTTAAAAAAATAAAGGAGGAAATAAGTAATGGACAATGGATGGAGTTTACACTGTCAACTGGTGGGAACCTAAGATTTCGTAATAGAAAATGTATCCCAGATAATGTTAGTTTGAAAAGGGAAATACTAGAAGAAAGTCATAAGTCCAAATATACGATTCATCCAAGCATCAACAAAATGTATAACGATATCAAAAGGCAATATTGGTGGAACAATATGAAAAGAGAGTTAGCATAATTCGTATCTAAGTGTTCAACATGTCAGCAAATAAAAGTTGATCACTAGAAACCCTTCGGCCTATTGCAGCCCTTACTAATACTTGAATGGAAGTAGGAACATATCACCATAGATTTGGTTATGGGACTACCCCAAACCCTGAAAGGCAATGATGGGATTTGGATAGTGGTGGATAGGCTTACAAAGAGTGCTCATTTCATTGTATTTTCTAAGATTTGTTCCTTGGATAAGATGGTAGAAATCTATAAGCAAGAAATAGTTCGACTTCATGGTATTCTGATTAGTATCGTCTCAGATAGAGATCCGCGATTTGTTTCCAAGTCTGGGCAAGGATTAAAAAATGCTTTGAACACCAAGTTGAATTTTAGCAAAAATTTTCACCCTCTAATCGATGGACGATCAGAGAGAACCATACAAATCCTTGAGGATATGCTTTGATCTTGTACCATAGATTTTGGAGGAAGGTGGGATCACCACCTCTCATTAGCTGAATTCACCTATAATAATAGCTATCAATCTACAATAGGTATGGCCCCATTTGATGCACTTTATGGACAAAAATGTAGATCACCGGTTTGTTGGGATGAAGTTGGCAAAAAAAAAATTGATAGGCTCGGAATTGGTACGGGAAACTTCGAAAGTTATAATAATAGTTCGCAAACAAATGGCAGCAGGTCAAAGTCATCAAAAGAGCTATGCAGATAAGAGATGGACAAATTTGGAATTTGAGGTGGGCAATTACATGGTCTTGAAAGTGTCACCTAGAGCAGGAGTTTTCAGATTTGGAAAAAGAGGAAAACTTAACCCTTGATACATCAGACCTTTTACAGTATTAGGAAGGGTAGGAAAGGTAGCATACAAACTAGCATTACCTCTAGCTTTATCTGAAGTCCATAATGTTTTTCATGTTTCCATGCTAAAAAAGTATCACCCAAATCCCTTACATATACTAAATTATGAATCCCTCAAAATAGATAAGAACTTGACCTATGTTGAAGAACCATCCCAAATTCTGGAAGCCAAGGAACGAACATTGCGAAACAAAATCGTTCCCCTAGTAAGAGTTTTATGGAAATACCATGGTCTTGAAGAAACTACTTGGGAAAGACTAGAAGACATAATGGAAAAATATCCCTAGCTCTTCGACTAAGCTAAAGGATGAATTTCGAGGATGAAATTTCTTTAAGGTAGGGAGGATGTAATGACCTGGTACTTCCTAGTATTTTAAAAACATTAATTATATTATTATTTTATGTTTATATGATCATTATGTGATCTTTATATTTATGACGACAGGTTCAATTGAATTTGTAAAAAGTTCATGGAACCCCCTGTTCCAAGAGAAGGATCCTGCCCCCGAAATGGTATCACAGCCATGTTGTTTGTGGAATTTAGTAGAGATGTTGTTTAACACACACTTTAAATATTTATTGCTATGCATTTGTTTAGATCTGATAAAAATATTGTTAAAAACAGTGTTTGCCATGAAATGGAATTACCTCAGGACTTAGATTTATTAAATAAATGGTCTATTCCTAAAATTAATATAAATAAAATATATGAGATAGGTACGTTTGAGAAAATCTCATGGAAACAAATTGTTAAAACAACAGAGGAAACTATATCATTAAATAAAGATGAAATGATATTAAAACTCTTAAGTGAAAGAGATTTACAAAGATATAAAAATTTATATAAACTTTTACATATTGGTCTAGTACAAATTCCTTTTAAACCTTTAACCTTAGAAGGATTACCTAAAAGTTTTTTAGCCGTCTTAAGAGATGGAAGAAATTTAAATTGGAATCAATCTATAATGGGTATAATTGAAAGCAGTCTAGCCTATGGCCCTGTCTATTTTAATGTTTTTCCAAATTTACAATTATCCTTTACAGATAATAATATATTTGATGCATTAACATTAAATGTTAAAACTCATGGATATAATTATGCTCCAGGATCTGAAGTAATCTGTATATGTTACAGAATTTATTATAAAACTCTTCATACATTAAATCCTCAATGTAACAACAAGATAAATTAGCTAATGAAACCATAGTAATTGAATCTAATTTTAGTAAATCTAATATTACTACAAGAAGATCGATACAATGGAATGAAATTGAATTCCCAGAAAACTGGATAATGGAAAAAGCTGCTCCAGTTATAAATAATATTTCAAATGAACCTACTTCAATTGAACAAACTCAAGAAGGAAATGTTTTTATTAAAATGCCTACAAGACAACTTTCCTTACCAAAGTCAGGTTTTAGGCCTGGATCTAGTCAATCTAGATATTCTTTTATTTCACCACAAAATTATCAAATACAATACCCCTCTAGAGCTTCAACTTCTCGCCTTTCAAAAATTAAGAATGAAGAAGATAAAGTCCTGCCAGAACAGATAAATCTTTAGACTCTACAATATATTTAAATGATCCTTTTAAACACTTAAAAATAGATTCAGATAATTTTGTTTCTCCTACTAAGAACATCAATGAAATTGATCCAACCCTAAGTGAAATGGGATATCATGTATAAATAGTTTCGTCATGAATTACAACCAAATTGATTTTAGTCCTGGATCCCTGGCAAGACAAATTTGTCAACGAGAATTTAATCAACCTTGCTGGAATAATTTCAGAGAATGGCTTTTTAAAACCTTTACTCCTTCAGAAATTAAAAATCTTTCTGAACAGTATTATAATTATCTTTCAGATTTAAATCAAACCTTACCTTTTGTTCAATGGTTTACTTTAACTTTTATTAAAAAATTAGAAAATAAAATTTCTATTTTGGAAAGAACTTATGAAATATCTTCTAACAATGTTGTTAAAGGAATATTTCCTCCTCAAGAACATTTTGAAATAAAAAGTGATAACCAAACACGATCTTATAATGCTTTTGAAAAATTATTAGATAATAAAACCTTGGTAATTAATGCTCAACATTTAAATAGTCTAATTAGACAACAAAATTATAATAATCTTTATTCAATAATTTTGGGTGAACAAATAAATATAGCTATAAATAGGATTGATCAAATTATAAATAAAACTGATAGGATTAATAAAAAATTAAATAAGCTATTAATTGAAAAAGAGGCTGAAATAGATAAAACTACTTCTGAACCCACAATTCAACCTCCTCCTGAAATTAAAAAGTTTAAACAAACTGCTATAACAGAATTTGAAAAAATCTTACAAGAAAAGTTTGATAATTTAAAATTAAATACTTTAGAATTTTCAAATAAATTAGAAGATTCTTCATCTGATTATAAAAGTATTTTTCAAGATGAAATAAATAAATTAAGAAAACAAGGAAGAAAAACCTATTCTAATAAATATGCGGATAAACCAAATCAAAGATTTTACTATTATCCAAGACCAACCCCTCAAGATATTCTTTATGAAGAACAAGAATTTGTAAACACAACAAGTTATAATGGTAACCATATTTATGAATGGAACTTGATGGATATACTAGTAATCAAATAGGTAATATGTTACATAGAATGTTAATGTATAGTACTGTTTGTAAAAATAATAATAATACTGATAAAGCCATTGCTTCAATGATAATTGCTGGATTTACTGGTCAATTAGAAGGATGGTGGGATAATTATCTTACCAGAGAATTTAAACAAGAAATATTAAATAAAACGAAAACTGAAAATAATATAACTGAAGAAAATGTTGTTTATACCTTGGTAGTAAATATGAGAGACACCATTGCATCAATTTGGACCTCTGATTCCTCTGCATAAGGATCCTGGCTTTCTCCAGCAAGCACTTCTTCTTTAGATGATGAGGACATTGATATTATATCATCCGTATCCAGATCAAAATCAAAATTTTCTTTTAATTCCTGTTGAACTTGATTGAGATATGCATTGATCACTTCTTTCTTTGAGTAGGAGCCTTTAATCTTTAATTCTTTAATAATGTCATGAAAGGTTGATTTATCTGCAGCTTCTTCATCAATCTTCTTTTGATATTCATGAATTCTGAGTTTAATCAAATCAATTGTTTCTTGGCCAAAAAGTGTGCCAGTTCGTGGGTCAATCATTATGAGTTTTTTCCAAAAAGAGGTAAAATGAATGCGTTTAACGCAAGGAAGGTGTTCATGGGTATACCCTAATTTAGGTTCCCATTTCCAAATCCAAAGAAGGGAAAATTCAATGAAGAAATGTAATGAAGCAATTCCTTCAGGCCAAAAATTTAATTCTTTGGATTTTTTGATTAGAGGAGAGACTTTAAGCCAAGCTGGGAAAAGAGATTTAAATGGTTCTAGAAGGATTTTAACTGAAGGACCAAAAGTCATCCACCATTTAATGAACCATGAAGGTGTCATGACCAGGAAAAATACCCTTTTATTTTATTAAAATAAATAATAATTTGAACATAAAATTTGTACAAAATACAAGAGTTACAATTTTTAAAAAGAAAACAAAAGCAACTTTATTGTGTAAAAGGCTTCCAAATGCTTCCGCTGCGCCACTCTGATCCGCTATCTCATTTCTTTCTAAAAATAGTCATATAAAAAAGAATCAACGCGACGGTTGAGTAGAAATTTCACTTAATCACATAAGGTGCTCGTGTGTATAATATATGCACATAATTACATAATATTTCACATAATAGCTCACGTAACATTACCTTTCGAGTCACCTATTGGTGACTCCCTTATATCTCCCATATCAAAATATTCCAACCGTTCACATCGTTAACCCCAATATTCCATCCGTCCACATCAATTCCATCCGTTCACATCGGTGGCTATGTCTCGAGATTATGCCATTACCCTACAACAAATACATGGAACACTTCGTCAATGCAAAATGGAATTCGGACACGGATGGCGAGAACTGTTTTAAGACCGGCAAGCCCATTGCCGCTCGGCCGAACTCAGCCCCATCCATTCCGAAGCACATTCGGGTCGGACATACACAAATAAAGTTTTTTCATATAGTTTCACATAATTGCATATAAGGAAAATACTTCCATGCTTATAACTATAAATATAAAAGCATACTAATAGCATATTTTGGAATAATAACCATACATATTTTTATACTAATTCTATGAACATAAGCTATGAATATAACTAGAAACCTACTTTGTAGTAGCATAATGAAGCATAATATCATGATAAGAAAATGATAAACTAGCACTAGAAATTAACTTATGTAATTAAGAAAATTCCTACCTTGAAATATTTTTAGGAAAAAGAGGGTATATAAAGGGCTATATGGAAGGATCATTGGTATATATGTATGTAAAAAGAAGTGTTTATATATATACATGTGTGGGTGGAAGATATTTTATAAATATGGAGTGTTTTGGGTGTTGAGAGTAGAGTGAGTGAGGGGGTGTGTTTTTAGGCGGGATTTGTGTTTGTGTTGTGTGATAAAATGTGAGCAACCTTTCCCCCTATTTATAGTATTGTGATCAAGACACAAAATTATTATATAATAAGGTCTTTTTCCATAATTAATGTGTAATCTAACTAGGATATTTTCATTAAATGCAATCATCTTAATTATTTACTAACCTAATGGTGTTGAGGTGTTGGCCTAAAATGATGATTCAAACCCTAAGTTTATAAGAATGCTCCAAGTATAATATTTTGCTAGATTCACCTAATAAATGTAGGGAGATTAAGATAAGATATATATATATATATATGTCATGGCCTTATCCAAAGTTAATCTTATCAAGAATCTTATCATAATCTTATCAAATCCTATCCAAATCTTATCAAATCTTATCCAAAGCTTATCATAATCTTATCTAATCTTATCATAATCATGTCTAATCTTATAAAATCTAATATCATATCTTTATTTAATTAAAAATTCGAATTTGTATTTATTTATTTTTGTAAAAATCAAAAATTAGGGTTTTAGGGCATAAAATCCGAAAATTCAAAACTAATTTAGAAAAATTCCAAAATTATGAAATTTAATCTTTATAAATATGAAATTATATATATATTTTCCAGAAATTATAAATTGAACATATAATTTTAAGAAAATTGCAATTTAGGACATAGAATTTCTAAAATTGTGTTAGAATGTCAAATTCCTCTAAAATTTGGAAAATCATGTAATTTATTCAAAAGTGCATCTTCTCCATGCATAAAAGTCTAGAATACTTATTTATATTGTTTTTGAAAACTCATAATCATTTAATAGATGAATTTTCCAAGAATAGTAATCAAATTTGAAAATTAGAACGTTACCGTTCAAATTGTAAATCAACCTCAAAATCATTCTAAAATTTGAAAATAACAAACAATAATGAACTTTTCAATAAGCATAATGTTTTATATCAATTATTTAAATAATAAAGATTACCGGGTCGTCACAGAAGGGATATTATCTGATGAAATAGTAGGACAGGTTTTAAACATCCAAGTATGTTTCTTCTTATGATTATCATATAAGAAACATTTCATAAAAGCATCAATATAATCCCAGTAATTATACTTAATAAGAGTTTTTAACTCGGGACTAAAAAATTCTTTTTCTGCAAAGGTACTTATACCCCATTCTTCTGCAGACAATATCTGCTTAATTACAGCTTTAGTATAATTATAATAAGCTGTAGTTCCCATAGGAAAAGCATGATTAAACTGGACAGTACCAGTTCTAGAGAGTATTAACTCATAAACAATTCTGCTTTTATCAGAACCTCCAGGAAAGGACTTAGTATCAAGGTACCTTTGAGTTATTTTAAAAGGATCTGTGGAAATTAACAGATCTTTAGGTTCTATTAAGAATATTATATCCTTTCTATCCATCAATACATATGGAAGTGGTTCCATCTCAGTATGTACTTCAGGATTTTTAATTTTATCACCATATGAGGGATTACCTTCAGAAAAATGATCCTTAGATTCATTACTTTTTTTCTGTTTAAGGAATTCTTGATATTCCTTATCTATATTACCTGAGTCACAAGAAAAGCTTTCATTATAACGCTTTCTTTGGCCCATTTGGTTTACCAGACTTCTACCTCCTCTACCTCTATGGACATTACCATAGCCTCTGTATGGTTGCGTTTCTCGTGGATACATTATTCCTGTGGATGAGAACTCAATTATTTAAGCAATATAATGTTTATTAATAACAGTAGCAAGTATATCTTTTTGCTGTTTTAATTCATTAAGTTGATTTTGATGATCTTCTCTGAGAGGATGAGTATTAGGAATAGTTTTTAAACATTCTTCTATTAATTTAATATGTTTATCTATATGTCTAGCTCTATTAACTAGATATGCAGGATAAGGTCTTTTTCCCATAAAAATCTGATGTACATGTTTTAATTTAAACATATTAATTTCAGTTGGGGTTTTTAATCCCAATTTATCAAGATAATTATTGAAATGTATCTCCCATTCGACTTTTTCTTCTTCAGCCATATGAGATAATTTTCTTTGGATGTGGAATCTCCAAAGGATTGGGCCATCCATCTGTAAATTAAGAAGGGTTATGTAAAAATCCTTTTTCAATTTTTACAATTTCATCAATATATTCAAGCTTAAGATCAATACTTTGATTTATCAAAGATCTTTCATCAAGAAGTGTTGCAGGAGAAAATAATCTTGAAAAAAGAAATTTTAATTGTTCTCCATATTCAATTTTTAATTCATGAAGCCTTTTTAAATAATCAACTTCATTTTCATCAGGTGATTGATAAACACTAGATGATTGATAGATGCTTGACATCTGCAAAAGTTTAAATAATTATTTTATTAACAAGATTACTAAGATATATTTTTAAACTGAGATAGGAGTGAAAATGATATGTTAAAAACTTTCTATCATGATATAACAAAGATCTTGAGTTATCAATATATCTATTATGAATCAAGGCATATTTTATTAATTTGCACATATGCGTAGCATGTTTATGATCTTTAAGAAGCATAGACATACCTTGAGATTGAATATGCTGAAAATGCAAAACTTCAGAATTAATAAATAAACATTTATAGATAAGATGATCCATATCAGTCATTATATGGACCCTTTGGATTTTATCCTTAGGTTGAAAACAAGTACATTCATTGATATTACTCATGCTATACAAGACTTATTAATATCAGCAATAAGACGCTTACGACCTATTTTATAGATGTTTATATTATGCTCAATCCAAGCTTTATCTATGGGATGTTTCAAGACAGATTGTCCTGTTTCAAGACATTGATGCATAAGATCAATTATCTTAGCAACTTGTCTAGAGTGATGAACCAATCTATCAATTCCTCTAGGTTTCCAAATTTTAAAATTAATAAATCCTCGATAAAGATGCCAGTATGCATATCTTTCATCTTGATGAAGTATCATAATGACAGGGATGTTAACTTTAGGGACTAACTTCCTTCTAGGAGCCATTATCCTGTAAATATTCTCTAGTTAGAAAATCAGAAAGACTATTATCTTTTCCTTTTTTATAGTGAATTTTGAAATCAAAAGGGGCTAAATGAGATTGCCATCTAGCATACATTTGTTTACTAACATCATGCTTGAAATCTTTTTCAAACATAAACTTAGCTGCTTGACAATCAGTATAAACATTAAAAGTTTGATTATAAAGATCATCTTGAAATTTAAGAATACATTTAACAATAGCTAAAACTTCTTTTGTTGTGGTAGCATAATCTCGTTGGCTATTATTCCATTTACCAGAATGATATCTAATAAGATGTTTAGATATATCATCAGGAGATATTTGACTTAGAATTCCTCCGTATCCTATATCACTAGCATCAGTCTCTATTATTTTTTCCCAATTAGGATTGGCTAACATTAAACAGGGTAGATTACTAACCTTTGATTTTATATATTTTACGGCTTGAGTATGGGTTGTACTCCAAGGCTTAGGTTGTTTCTTTAATCTATCATAAAGAATTGCAGTATCTTGGGCAAGATTTTTATAATATGGTGAAATATAATTTAAACTACCTAAAAATCTTTGTAGTTGAGTTTTATCTGTGATTTCATCAGGAAATTTAGACGCAAATTCAATACTTCTATTTATAGGAATAATACTACCTTTTTCAATATTATGACCCAAAAATCTTATTTTGGTATGGAATAAAAGCATCTTTGGTCTAGAGATTACTAAACCACTTTGTATAATAATTCTTTTAAATATTTCTAAATGTTTAAAATGTAATTCTATAGCTTTTGAAAATACAAGAATATCATCAATATAAACTATTATGAAATCAGTATAAGGGATGAAAATATCATTCATTATGTTTTGAAATTCGGAAGGAGCATGTTTTAATCCAAAAGGCATGACATTCCATTCATATTGTCCTATAGGTACATTAAAAGATGTTTTATACCTATCTTTTTCATGTATTTGTATTTGCCAATAACCAGATTTTAAATCAAAATTTGAAAATATAAGGGCATTATATAATCTATCAAGTAGATCTTTTTTATTAGGGATTGGATATCTTATCCATTTTAAAGCTTTATTTAAGGGTTTGTAGTTTATTACTAATCTGGGAACACCTCTTTCTTGTTTAGCATGCTTATTAACATAAAAACCAGTACAAGACCAAGGTGACTTGGAGGGTTTAATTAATTTTTTATCTAATAAAGAAGCAATTTCTTTTTTACATAATTCCAAATATTCCTTATTCATTTGGCAAGGACGTGATTTAGTTGGAATATTAATTTTTTATCTAATAAAGAAGCAATTTCTTTTTTACATAATTCCAAATATTCCTTATTCATTTGGCAAGGACGTGATTTAGTTGGAATATTTATTTCCTTAAAATCATCTTCATATGGAAGAGATACAATATGTTTTTTCCTATTCCAAAAAGCATTAGGATGGTCATTACATATTTGTAAAGAAAAATTGTTTTCGATTAATTTAATTTTATCTTTTAATTTAGGATTATCTAATTTAGTTCCAATTGTGAAAATATTAATTTCTTCTTTCAGAAAATTAATTTGATTGTGTTTAGCAAGAAGTAAGTCTTGTAATTCATTTAATATTCTAGAGTATGGTTCAGTTATAAAATTAAAATGAATTAATTGATTTTCAAAATTTCCAGTAACCTTTTGAATCAATTTTTGTTAAAGGAAAGAGTTTTTGAATAAAAGGAGTACCAAGAATTACTTGGTTCGTAATATTTTTTACTAAAAGAAAACTAGTAGGAATACAAACATTATTTTGACAAATATATCCTTTAGGAAGTTTGTATTTTATTTCAAGTTTATTACCATCAACAGAACTTAATGTATGAGTGGTTTTATGAAAATACCTAGTGGGAATTATTCCTTCTTGAATACAATTTAAATCTGCACCACTATCAACAAGGGCAGTTAAATCTTTAATAAAATGATTATCAATTAATAAGGTTATTTTAATATACCATTTTTGAGAAGTTACCATATCAAGAGTAGATAAAAAATTATCATATTGTATATGTTCTAATTCTTTTAAGGATAAATCTTCTTCAAACGTATTAATATCTATGGGGTTTTTTCCTTTTTCTAAATACGAAATCCTTTTATGGAAAGAAATATTTTCTTGTTTAAGAGTTAGTATTTCTTGTTTTAAATTATTAATTTCTTTTAATAAATCATTAGGAGAGGTTGGTTGAGTATTTTTATATTTCTCATTTAGCATTTGTTTTACTACATCCATAGTATATGGGGCTGTATTTTGTGAAACCTTATTATGTTTTCGGGATTCACTTTGTTTACTAGTTTCTCATGTAATATGTTCTATAATAAAGGATTTTATATTAGGATCACTAGAATGTTTTAACAAATCTAGTATTGAGTTAGATCGTAACATATTTATTTTAAAATCTTGAAATTGTGAAATTAATTGGTAAAATTCATCATTTTTATCTTGTTTTAAACAAGGCTCACCATTTTGACATGGGTGACAAAGTTGATTACCATCACTGTTAGAAGTATAATTATCTATTTCTTCTAAATCCTTTAAGTGATCAGAATTAGAATTTTGACTAGAACTTTCACTATCAGATTCTTTTAATTTTGTCTCTGAATTTAATAAGATTTTACAAAGAGATTCTTTAAGATCTTCATCAATATTTAATTCATGTATTTTTTGTTTAACTTTGCAATTTTTTGCATAATGACCTATTTTTCCACATTTAAAACAAGCATTAATATTTTTATATTTGGATCTTTTATATTTATAAGTTTGTTTAGGTTGAGACTGTTTAAACTCTTCTCGTTTATAACGTCTTTGCTCTCTCTTATGTTTTATATATTGTTTATAACTATTAGATTTATATTTCTTTTTACAAGGTTTATGAGATTTATCTACTTGAGGATTCTTAGGAGTTTGTAATGCAAATTGATCACAAAAATCACCTAATTGTTTTTTATTTTGAAAACTATGTTTTTTAACTTGTTGATTTAATTTGATTTCATTACATAAGCTTAAACCTTCATTTGTACAAGCACTTATTAGCTTACCATAAGTATATTCATCATAATTTATATGAAGATTATTTCATTTTCTTTAATTAATGATACTTTACTCCTAGTTCTTAATCAAGATATTATTGAATACATATGTATGAATCTTGAATGTGTAATAAAACATATGTATGGCTAGATTTTAAAGAGCTAATACTTGTAAAAATCATATGAAAATAGGACCTGGTAGGGCATAAATGTGACGACCCCGGTAATTCCTTTATATATGTTATGATTTACATATAAAGTATTTAATAAACTTAAATTTAAACAGCAAGCATAGTATTGGAAAACATAATTCCGCGATGTACATCAAGTACAAAATTCCGAATACAAACAAGCGTTTACAAATTTCATATGGCCGAAATCGGCAAAACAAACAAGTACACAACGGAAAGTAATAGCTCTCGTCCTAATAGAAGGCTTCAAACTGTCCCTCCTCCTCGACCTCATTGAAGTTAGCCTTAGGTTCATCTAAAACATATCATATGAACACAATCAACATATAGTTGAGTAGAAACGTTACCTAATCACATAAGGTGCTCGTGTGTGTGATTTGCATGTAGGCACATGGTTTTACTTTGCACATGAACACCTAGTTTTTCATTTTAAACCTTTCTTGTCATCTAACAGTGACCCTTATGACTACCCATGCCGAAATTTACAACCAGCACATTTCTCCTGCCTGCCTTATCCTCCAATAGTCGTACCCCGGGTGTTATGCCAAATTTTCCTACTACCCTTTCTCTTGAGTAGATCACTCCGTCTACCCAAGGGGGGATTAGAAGATGGAGGGAGTGAGAACTCTTACAGCCGGCTACCCCATTGGTATGTCCCAGCGGAACTCACCCAAACCACTCTGATATATTTCGGGCCCGTTTCACAATCACAATTTATGCACATAGCATAATCTTGTAAGTCTTGCTTCCATGTTTTAACATATGATTCCAACATCTTAGAAAAGAATATCATCACTATGAAATAAAGTGACAGAAAATAATATCTCATAAACCATTTAATATAGATATATACATATATCAAATATGAATTTTAATAAAGTAATAGAAAATAGTATCTCATAAACTATTTAATATAGATATATACATATATCAAATATGAAATTTAATAAAGTAATAGAAAATAATATCTCATAAACTATTTAATATAGATACATACATATATCAAATACGAAATTTAAACTAAAATATAATCAAAACATAATAGTATGTATATATAGCAACACATACATATATATATCTATATATATTGTCTAGAATATAAATTTGATACATAAATATATTCTGATTAAAATATAATTAAACATAAATATATAAATATATATATAGGTTTCTAAGTATAACATATCCACTTATGTATGTAAATTCAAAGTAAATAAAATGTAAATATATATAACTAAATACATAAATACGTAGAGCTTATACATATGACTAAAGTATGAGTGTAACACATGTATATACATGTATCAAATATTTGTGTAAACTATAGAAAAATAACATTCAAGACATAAATATATCTATATGTATGCATGTGTGATATATATATATATATAAGTATAAAAGATCCTTTTGAAAATATAGACAACTATATATTTAACACATGTAGACATATTTTGGTAAACTAGGGATCGACTTGATAAAGCACCCATATCTTGATAAAACTTTAATAAATCTATTTTTGTGAAAATAGTATATTTTATCAAAACTAATATTTTTCATAGCAACACATCATTTTATCAAAGTAATTTATTTTCATAAAATTAACATAGTTTCAAACATACTATATTGTCATAAAACTAATAATCGAGTATATTTCCATAAAACTTTATGAAACTATCATATTTTCAAAACTAAACATAGATTTTGATAAAAGTTTTACAAAATTAAATATATATTGTTATAAGCTTCTTTTTACCAAAATATATCTCCATAAAAACACTTCGAAATCATTAGATCTCAAGAAAATCCTCTTTAAACTACACATATAATTCAAGAAACCTAACTCATGAAAAGAATATACATACCAAGCATATGATCACATAATTACATAATAAGTTCACAAAAGGGCATGTTGATCACATAATAAAAGCAATAACCACATATTAAGCATACACTAGATTAACTCCTATCATAATTACCCTTCTAGCATGAAAGTATTACTTAGCCTCTACGAGCAAGTATTCTTGAAATAACATATATTATAATAACTATAGCTAAGTTAATCATGAAATTACACTTTAGGAAAGCACTTAATAAAATAAATTAGCTACTAAACCAAGAGTAGGGAAGCAAGTTTGACAAGAACTTTTACTCAAGAGTAGGGAAGCATGCTTTTAGCAAGAACTTTTACTCAAGAGCAGTGAAGCAAGCCTTAGCAAGAACTTTTACTCAAGGTGAACATAAATAAAACCTCTACTTATGGGATTAAGCAAGGTTTCTACCTTTTCAAGAATGTTTGAGGGAAATAAAGGGACATATGGGAGGTTAATAGGTATAAATGGATGAAAATAGAAGGGTTTGTATATATATATATATATATATATATATATATATCTAGGTGGGTGGAAGATAGGCTATAACTAGGAAGTGTTTTGTGTGCTAAAAGTAGAGTGAAAGTGAGGGTGTGTTTTTAGGCGGGATTTTGGGATGAAAATGGGGTTGGAGTTGAGATCTATTTATAGAGGAGAAAAGAAGAAATAGCTAATATTATAATAAAATAAATATATGAACCATTCATTCTATATGATTATTTATATGTACACATCACTATATTAATAACCTAGTATATATATATATTTATGTATGTGGACATGTAGGTGTATATATAGATATATAAATTACCACTAGTTTATATATGTGGATGTGTGTGTGGATATGTAGATATAGAAATCACCACTAGGTGATATATGGATGTGTGTGTGTATAAGTAGATATATAATTTACCACTAGTTTTATATGTGTACATGTAAACAAGTATATTACCACTAATATATATATATATATATATATATATGTTGTGTGTGTGTGTGTGTGGCTATCACTATATAGATGTGTGTGTGTGTAGAAGTAAATATATAGTATATATATATATACATATATATATATATAGATGTGTATGTGTAGAAGTAGAGGTATATAATATATATATATATATATAGACATGTGTGTGTGTTTAAATATATAAAATATATAAAATATACATATGAGCTAATATAGATTCATCTTTGAAACTATAATTTTAGTAGGGAAAAGTAATTTTCTAAAGATTTATAATAAAAGAAAATAATTGGAAAAACTTAATGGTCTATGAAAATTTTATATATATATATATATATATATAGTTGTAGAAAAGATAATTAAATTAAACATATTTTCAGTTTTCTATATATCTATTTTCAGTTTTATAAAATTATTTTAGGAATGTGAAATAAATAAATAAATCTAGTAGATTCTAATTTGAAAACAAATAGTTCTATAATTTTTTGACAATACAAGCAAAAGTAAAATTAAATTTCATGATATGGAAACAATAATAAAAATATAAAAATATACTAAATTTGTTGGGAAAAATAAAGAGATAACGATTTTTTTTGAAAATAAGAAATTTATAAGTTTAAAAATTTCAGTAATAATGAAGAAATGATCATGATTTAAAATGCGTGCATATACTACACATTACCCTAATGAGTGCCTAAAATTCACATATTGAAAGTAATTATGACACACTTATAATTCAAATAATAAAATATTACCGGGTCGTTACAACAACTTATCTATTTAGGGTAACAAGTGTACCAACTTAGGGTAACTAGTGTATTAACACATGTGATGATTATCTCCCATTAAGGTACACATGTATTCATCTTCATCACTTAGACTAATACATAAATACCATAGGATAACACATATATACAATTAGGGCAGCAATTGGACACTATAAACCAACACTTGTGTACGAACACATTTAATACTTAAGATTAGTTGGAAAGAATTCATTAAATGCAAGAAGATCTTTTCATATAATAATCCTATTTCTAGAGGTAACCACTATAAATAGAGGCCCTCACCCCTATTTTTCAGCACGCACACATACTAAGACAGACATGTCACACACATATACATGAGCACACACACGCTCACTTACAAACACTCCCAAATTTTGGCATATCCAAAGTTATATAAATGGTTTACTAAGCTAGGGAATTACTTAATTCCATAAGTATAAGTCCTTACTTTAGTAAATGTTATATGTTTCCATATATTTTAGTTCACATTATGCTCGTATGTTCCGTTCCTATTATGCTTTAAGCATACAAGCCTTGGTCCTTATATGTTATGACATGAGAAGTATGATGCATATATGTTAGGTCATATTTAAATTTATGTTCTATTGTCCTTGTGTTGTTTCATTTATGGTATTCAAAATTATGTTTCTACATGCCAACATGTATTACGTGAAAACTTTGTTGTGCATGCTCGGGCCCTAATGTGTTTCGGTGGGGATGGGGCAGAGTTTGGCTGGGCGGCAACGGGCTTCCCGATCTTAAAATAAGTTCTTGCCATCCCTAGTATTAATCCCTCCTTGTATGGACGGAGTGTTCCATACACTGAAGTAGGTAGGAAATTGGCATATACTTGAGGTATGATCACCGATGTGATTAGATGGACACCAAAGATTGGGCGGAATTGGTGTGAGTACTATGAATATCGTGAATATTGTGAATATTGTGTGGGAGTTATAAGGAGATTATGATCACAATAAGTGTGATCCAAAGTTAGACGTATTATGTGGAAAATGTGCTATAAGATGTGGAATATTGTGAAAATTCATATTATGTTCACATAAACACACTCCACCTTATGTGATTAAGTAATTCTCTACTAAATTTTATGTTGACCCTTCTTATGTGCATCATTTTAGGGGAAGATGTTGTCATGGATAATGCAGATGAAGTGATAGGGGATTATGATACTAATTAGAAGTCCCTAGGAATATCATGTGCTATCTTATGTTTTGCTAGAGTTTCATCTAAAAACATTGTATTAGAAAGACATTTGTATTATGTAAAGAGATATTTTATATGTTAGTAATGACCTTATCATATTAAATATAAAATATTTTGTACCCTTTCATATTTTGTTTAATATTTTATAAGCAAAGATCGGGTCATCATAGACCATGCTCCATTGGTCCTCTATGCTAAGCAACATGGATGGCTGGGGAGGTCCACCTTTCGGTTCTAGCATATGTGGGCCTCTCATGATTAATTCATCACGCTGGTCAGGTCTTCTAAGGAGCAACCGGTGCTTGGTATGGGTTTATATAAGCTTAGGACCAAGCTGCAGCACCTGTCTACCCAACTCATGAGCTAGAACTGGAGGAGTTTTGGCAATGTGTTCTTAGTTATGTCACAAGCTCAGCAGTGTGTTATAGCATGTGAAACGGATTATGATCAGGATCATTCTGAGGAAGCACTCATTTAATTGCAAGAGGTGAATCAGCAACTGGCATTGTGCCTTGGTTGGGAGGAAGAGTTCTAGCTCCAAAAGGCAGGTAGTGACTGGCTCTCTAAAGGCAAAAGAAATACATCATATTTTCACAACTTGGTCAAGATACGGCGTGCGCGAAATTTCATACTTTTCATTCAAAATGATGGCCAGGAGCTTACAACTGAGATGGATATCCTTGGCTCTACCAAGACTTATTTCAGTCATTATTAGCTCCGATCCCAATGTATAACCGGGTTCGTTTACACATATTCCCTAGCTGGTCACATCTCAAATAAACGCATCACTCTGCATAGCTCCTACTGTGGATGAAGTACGATTAGGTTATTTTTAACCTACACCAAGAGTCCACGGCTGGTCAGGATAGGTATATCGCCCTTGTTTCCCAAAAATGTTGGGATATTGTGGTTGAAGACGTTTTGGAGGATGTGAAGTAATTTTTAGCGGGCCAATGTCTGCCAGTAGATTTTACAAAGACCATGTTGATTCTTCTGCCTAAAAAACTTAATGCTTCTACATGGCTAGTTTACCGTTCCTCGAGTCTTTGCAACATTATTAACAAGTTTCTTACAAAGCTGTTATACTTGAGATTAGCAAAGTACTTCCCTTATGACGACCCCAGTACTCCGTACTTATTTTAATTGTACATATAAAGCATTTAATAGAAAATATACTTAAATAGCAAACATAATGTTGTGATGGTACTTCAAGTGCCAAATTCCAGGTACAATTATTCGTTTACAAAATACATAAGACTGAAATTTGCAAAACAAAGGAGTACACAGCGAAAAGTAATAGCTCTCTCCAAATAAAAAGCTTCAAACGGTTCCTACTCCTCAACCTCATTAAAGTTAGCCTCGGGTTCATCTAAAATACATCATATGAACACAATCAACAAATAGTTGAGTAGAAATATTATCTAATCACATAAGGTTTTCTTGTGTGTGATTTGCACATAAACACATATAAATCACACAAACACATATTTTTCACTTTTCAACCTTTCTCGTCACTTGACACTGACCCTTACGACTACCCAGGGTGAATATACAATTAGCACATTTGTCCGGCCTGCCTTATCCTCCAGTGGTCATATCCTGGGGATACACCTAATATTTTTCTACGACCCACTCTCTTGAGTAGATCACTCCGACTACCTAAAGGAGGATTAGGAGATGGAAAGAGTGTGGACTCTTCCGGCTGCTCAATAGCCCGACCTGGCGGAACACACCCCAGACCACTCCGGCACATTTGGGCCCATTCACATAATTGCAATTTTGTTCACATAGAACACAATCTTGGAAGACTTGCTTCCATATTTCAACATATATCATTAAGGTAAATGAGAGAAGAAAATATCTCATAAACTTATTTCAACATATATAGGTATATGTATTTATATATATATATATATCTATATATATGTCTAAAATATGAGATTTGGACTAAAATGCACTCAAAACATAAGGGTATGTATATTTATATATACACGTCTAATACACATATATAGATATATATATTTTTGACTAAACTGTAATTATAACACACACATATATATACATACTTTGACAAAAAATATAATTAACATAAATATATGAATATATATAGATATAGATATATACGGACTACACATCCATACATACATATACATTAGTTAAAATATAGTAAACAAATATATGGATTCATATATACATATACGTATAGCATGTATATATATATATATGTAGTTAGATGACACTTAATTAAGTAATTAGATTAAGCATATAATTAAACCATAACTATGTTTAGATATATATACACGTACAATACAATATATATATATATAAGTACATATGATGTAAAACATAATTATATATATATGTATCTATGTACGTATTATTTATATACTAATATATAAATAGAAGTAGATATATACGCACTATATATGTATGTGTGTATATATATACCTACACATATGAAAAAATATAGTTTGGTAACTTTAAGAAATGTATGTTTCATAGAAAATAGTATAGTTTGTCAAAATTATACTTTTTCATAGAAACATGTTCTTTTACCAAATAATATGAACATAGTTTCAAAAATAAAATATTAGCATACATGAATATCTAGGCACATAATAACCACATAGCACTTCATAAAAAACACATAAAACTTACAAGACCATATGCTAACACATAATTATAACTAGGGACATATATACTAAGTAGTTTGATAAGTCCGTAATTCTACTTGATTTTTATGTTTATTTTGACGGACTTATCATGTGTTTTTCTCCATTTGAACCTTATTATGCCTAATCTCGAGTTAAATCGTTGTTTTGTAGGTAACATGGGAAAAATACCATCAAGGAGTTGAAAATGGAAGTTCAGAGTTGGGTACTTACGCAAGAGATTTTGGGTATCAACCCAATTTCAACCATTTTGAGAAGAGCGAATTTGTATGTTTGGGTACGTACCCAAAATATTTCGGGTATGTACCCAGTTTTTTCTAGTTCGATTAGGACTCTATTTTTGGAAGGCGGCGCTAGGGTTTTTCTACCCTTTTTTAAGTCCAGAAACATTGCACAACTACTGTTCCCTTTTTTAGCTAGGTTTTAGTTTTTAGATCTTTTATTTTTGATAGATTTTTCATCTTCTGGATTTTGTTGAGAACGGAAGAAGGGAGAAATCAAGAACCAACGGAAGAACAACCAAACGAGGGGAGTTTTACACCTGAAATTTCCAGTAATAAGTTTTATTCTTCTCTTTTCATGAATTCTTTCCCATATTTCGTTCTTATGTGTAGTTTCATTATGAACTAATTTTAATTAAGTGTAAGGATGGTGTAGTTCATCGTTTTTGCTATTCTATGAAAATCCGGTGAGTTTGAATTCGTTTTCGTATGTTTTTTTTGTTGTGTGATTCTTGTTTAATGGTTTAATACGTGGTTAGGGTTTGATCACCCCTAATTAGCGAATTTGAGAATCGTGATGAGGTCGAGAGATGATTCACGATAATAGCTGTAATTAGACGAGATCAAATGGGTTAAAGTTGCATGAGAAGGAATTTAACTTTGATTGAGCCTTAAGGCAGTGTTTAAAAATTTATACAAATAATTCTAAAGTTGGGATTAATTGAATGAGAATTGGTTAATCTTAGGCTTAGAGGAATTGTATGAATTAATTCCGCAATGCTCGGAGAGATTGTGGATATATGTGTTCCTAGGCTTCACACAACCACGAAACCACTCAACTTAGAGATTGGATTAGAATAGCGAATTTGGTGAATGAAACCACCTTACACTTGCATTTTCCGCCTTGATTATTTGTTAGTATTTTTATTCGTAAGTTGTTTTAAATTAAGAACTTAGGTTCCTTTTAGTAATACAAATCACTTCCCAATTTGATCCATTTAGCTAAACCAACACGAGTCATTTTCACGGGCCAAATCACAATCCCTGTGGATTCGACACTCTACTCACTTTATATTACTTGTACGATTGCGTGCACTTGCGCAGCCCCCAACATAGTTTCACTACCTTCATGACTTTATTCAAGTATAAAGTGAGTAGTAAACTTTAACTAGCATAACTGTTGAAATCAAAGAAACCAGCATCTACTTTATACTTCCATAAGAAAACTTGGACACTAATCACACACATATCAACAAATAAATTCATGCTAAAATCAAAATAGCTCCTAAATGAAGCATGGAAGCATGTTTGGCAAAAGCTCTCACCGAAGAGCATTAAAGATTGATTTTTAACAAAGCTTTGGCTCATGAGTATGGAAGCTTGCCTTAGTAGGATGTTCCTACTTCAAGACATAAAGAAAAACCTCAACTTAATTATGTAACTAGTGTAAGGTTTCTACCTTCTTTTTCTCTTGGAAGTGTAGTAGGAAAAGGGGTAGGAACTTAGTGTTTTTGAAAGAAATTTGGAAGAGTGTGTGTGTGTGTAAAGTGGCCGGTCATAGAGGAGTAAGAAGGAGTGATCCTTTAGTCTTATTGATAGTCTTGAAAGCATGAAATGAAATAGCATTAAATGTAGAAGAAAATATCTAAATATTATAATAATAGAAATACCTATACCATTCAATTCTATGTGATTATATATATATATATATATACACATCACTATAACATCTACCAAGTATATTTCTATATGTATATGGACATGTGTGTGTGTATGTAGCTATATGTATAACCAAGTATATATATATGTGTGTGTGTGTGTGTGTGTGTAGGTGAACTCTATTAGGGGCAAGTGTCGATCCCAACTCCCACTAAAATCTAAAGTACAAGCTCAAAGCATGTCCTCAAGAATCTAGATAACTCTTTTAGTCTGTCCGTTTGTTTGTGGGTGATAAGCAATACAAATATTCAACTTAGTGTCTAGAGCTTTTTGCAGTCCTTGCCAAAATTTCAAGACATACTGAAGGTCTCGGTCAGATACTATACTCACTGGGACGCCGTGTAATCAAACAATCTCATTCTTATAGATTTCTACCATCTTATCCAGCGAATAGGTCTTAGTAAATGCAATAAAATGGGCGCTTTTCATGAGTCTATCCACAATCACCCATACCTCATCATGACCTCTTTGTATCCGCTGTAGTCCTATAACGAAATCCATTGTAATGTGTTCCCATTTCCACTTGGGGATTGTAAGTGGTTGTAATAACCCAAAAGGCTTTTGATGGCTTGCTTTAACTTGTTGACAAGTTAAGCACTTTGCTACGAACTCTGCTATCTGCCTTTTCATTTTGGGCCACGAATATTATTGTCTAGCACCTTGATACATTTTATTTGTCCCTAGATGTATCGTGTACTTGGTGTTGTGGCATTCCTCTAATATCTCCCTTTTTAGCTGCTCATTGTCTGGAAAACATATTCAATTTTGGAATCTCAAGATTCCATCATTTGGCAAGGTGAACTCCTTTTCTTTGCCCAAGTTAATTCTCTCTTTAACCCTTCAAAGTTTGTCGTCTATTTCTTGAGCTTCTCTGATAAGCTGAAATATCACGGGTTTAGCATGTAGTTGTGAAAACACAACTTCAGATTCTCGTTCTTTAGGCTTCCAAATTGAGATGTCTTGTAACAATTTCCATTCTTGAGTCATTAAGTAGGCCAAACTAGCTTTTCTGCCTAAAGCATCGGCTACAACATTCAGTTTACCAGGATGGTATTGAATGCCGCAATTAAAATCAGCTGGCAATTCTAACCACCTTCCCTGTTTTATATTCAACTCTTTTTGAGAGAATAAATACTTGAGATTCTTGTGGTTGGTAAATACTTCAAACGAAGTCCCATAAAGATAATGTCTTCCCTTCTTAAGAGCAGAAGACAATGGCTGCCAGCTCTAGATCATGCGTTGGCTAGTTTTCTTCATAAGGTTTTAGCTTCCTCGAAGCATAAGCCACTACCCTTTTGTTCTTCATAAGTACACAGCCTAGTCCTTCTTTGGACGCATCTATGTAGACCACAAATCCGTTATTCCCCTATATTAGAGTTAATACAGGGGCGGTGACCAATTGATCCTTCAATTCTTGAAAGCTAGTTTCACAATGGTTATCCCAAATGAACCGCACGTTGGATTAAGTTAGTCTAGTTAAAGGGCGAGCAATGTTGGAGAAATCCTTGATAAATCTCTGATAATATCCTGCCAAACCCCAAAAACTTCGCACCTCTATGATAATCGTGGGTTGCTTCCATTCCACTATTGCTTTCGCTTTTCTTGGATCAACTGCAATCCCATCTTTTGACACTATATGTCCTAAAAAGGTCACCCGTGTTAGCCAGAATTCACATTTGCTAAATTTGGTATACAATTTCTCTTCCCTCAGCATTTGAAGTACTATTCTCAACTGCTTTTTGTGCTCTTCTTCCAACTTGGTCTAAGTATGGTGGGAATATCCGATTTATCAGATCCATGAAAGTAGCAAGGGCGTTTGTTACACCGAATGGCATCACCACAAACTCGTAGTGACCGTACCGAGTATTAAGACCAATCTTAGGGATATCTTCCTCTCGAATTCATACTCGGTGATATCAGATTTTCAAATACAGTTTCCAATAAACTGAAGCTCCTTGTAGCTGATCAAATAGCTCATCAATGTTTAACAGAGGGTACTTACTCTTGATGGTAACTTAGTTAAGCGGACGATAGTCGATACACAATCTCCAAGTTCCATCATTATTCTTGATAAATAGAATCGGAGCTCAACAGGGTAAGGCGCTTGAGCGGATAAACCACTTATTGAGTAATTCTTGTAGTTGGGTCTTGGGCTCATTTAACTCAGCAGGGGCCATCCTATAAGGAATCTTAGAGATTGGAGCTGTTCTACATAACAATTCGATTACAAACTTAATCTCCCGGTGTTGGGGTAAGTCCTTTAAATCATTAGGGAGCACATCTAGGTACTCATTTACTATGGACACCTCTTCTAGCTTCTTTTTGTCTTCTGACTTATTCATGATATGGGCCAGGAATGCATAATTACCCTTTCATAGTAGTCTATTGGCTTATCGAGAAGAGATAATGGGTATCGCGGGTATGGTGTTGTTCCCTACTATTATAACGATAGGCTGATTTAGGAAGCATAGCCTCACAACCTTATGATGACAGTGTGACGACCCAGGTAATCCATGCTTTATTAATATTATTACTATGTACATACAAGAGTCTATTTAAACTCAGTACATATGAAACGCCAAAATCAATACAAGTTACATCGTATCACTAAACAACTTGCAAGCAACAAGTAAAAACCAAAGGCGAGTACGCAGCGGAATCTAACATCTTTCTTTCTAATAAAATGCCTCGAACGGTTCTTCTTCTTCCACAATTTCGGTCTCATCTAAAACATAATACATATTCAACATCAACACATGTTGAGTAGAAACACATACTTCAATTACATAAGGTGCTCGGGTGATAGTTGCACATAAAGCACACATAAAGCACACATTTTGCACTTTTCTACCTTTCGTCACCTAACAGTGACCCTTATGACTACCCATGCCGAATATACAACCAGCACATTTCTCCCGCCTGCCTTATCCTCCGGTGGTCGTATCCCGGGCATACGCCGAATATTTTCCTACGACCCTCTCTCTTGAGTAGAACACTCCGTCTACCCAAGGGGGGGATTAGGAGATGGAGGGAGTGTGAACTCTTAAAACCGGCTACTCAATAGTATGTCCCGGCGGAACACACCCAAACCACTCCGGCACATTTGGGCCCATTCACATAATATCACATAATCACATAATCATGGAAGTTTATGAAAAAATTGGTATATGTATAACAAATCTCATTTCTTTTAAGAAAAATAAATATGTGTATAAGTTTGATATGTTTAATAAGAAAATTAGTATACTTATGTAACTACGAACTTACTTTTAAACACTTTTTAAGATCAATATGTTTTCTTCTCAAAAATACCATTTTTGCAAGAAAATTAGTTTACATACTTAAAAACAACTACTTCATATACATAAAGATAGTAAGATTTGTGATCTAACATATTTGCATAGATTTGCTAGCTAACAAGTTAACCATAACATATCTAATAAACCTTCCTAAGCACATCACAAACACAAAATACCTATCAAAGAGTAAATCAAGAGAGAATCCTAAGAACTAATCACACTTTATGAGCACAATAACAAGACAATCATTTCATCATGAATAAAGCATATAAACATGGAGCAAATATCTCTAAGCCCAAAAATTGGAGGGCATGTTTGGCAAAAGCTATCACTCAAGGCCAATCAAGCTTGTGTATTTTACATAGCTTGGCACAAGAGTATGGAAGCTTGCCTTGTAGGAAGATCCTACTCAAAAGAAGGAAAGAAAACACTTATGAAATCAAAGTAGGTTTCTACCTTAGCTTATACTTGAAAGGGGTGTAAAGAAGAGTGAAAGGATGATGTTTGTGGAAGAAACTTGAGAGAGTATAGTGTGTGAAGGTGTGAGGACGTTTTTGGGGGTGGGGAAGTGTGTGGGAGGTCCTATTTATAGTGGAGAATGAGGATAGAAGCCAAGACTTGAGGACCAAGTTTTAATAAATGCAAATCTCCCTATTTAATGCAAATCTCCCAACTAGGCTTAAAATTAAATGCCTAATTAAATGAAATCTTCCACCTCCCTCATCTATTTCTAGCCTTGGTGTAACCCTAATCCATGAGTCATGAATCTAAATGATAGAAGACCACACAAGTGTATAAATTCTAGAAGAAATTCATCTTCTATTAGTGTAGGATATTTTAATAAAATACTAAAGAAAATCAACCAAAATCTGATTTTATTTTATTGCCATAATTGTATAAGATCTGAAATTATCTACTTGTTTTAGATAAAATTCGAATTTGCCTTTATTTATTGTTAAAAACCTAAAATTAGGGTTTTAGGGCATAAAATTAGGGTTTTGGAGCATAAAATCCGAAAATTCATAATTAATTTAGAAAAATTACAAAATTATGAAATTTAATCTTTATAAATCAAGAATTATATGTATACTTCCCAGAAATTACAAATGTTTTAGTTAAGTTTTCGAAAATTGCAATTTAGGACATAGAAAGTTCGAAAATTGTGTTCGAATGTCAAATTCCTCTAAAATTTGGAAAATCATGTAATTCATTCAAAATTGATTTTGTCCATGCATAAAAGTATAGAATACTTAGTTATATTATTTTTGAAACTCATAAGTATTTAATAGATGAATTTTTCCAAGAGTGGTAATCGAAATTCAAAAATTGGCACTTTACCGTTCAAATTGATCTAAAATTTGACTAAAATGTGAAAATGACATTTTCAAGAACATAAGACATTATATCAATTATTTAAATATTAAAGATTACCAGGTCGTCACAGACAGTCTACTTGAGCGTAGTGTGTGAAGCATAGCCTGACAATCTTATGATGACAGTCTACTTGAGCGTAGTGTGTGGCTAGCCAATCCATACCCAAAATAACATCAAAGTCATGAATGGTAGCAATACTGGGTCAGCGGTAATCTTTCGACCACCAATTTCTAGTTCACAATCTTTATAAACTATGCCCGTCTTCCATTTAGTCCCAAGGGGTATTGTGATTTCTAATTCATAAGGCATGGCCTTAGGTTGTACTTGTAAACTAGTAAAGAAACTAGTCAATATATACGAATGCATAGAACCAGGATCTACTAACACTTTAGCAAAATACCGGTTGATGAGAAGCCTACCTTCCACGATCGCTGAGTTCTCAACCTCAGCCTGGTTCATAGCAAAGACCTTCCCTTGAATTCGTGCCTTTCCCACTTGATCCCCATTGCTCTTTGTGTTTTTCTTGGGATTTGGGGTTGGCGCTAGTTTGGACTGAGGGCAATTTAATAGGAAATGCCCACTATTCCCACATCTTGGGCAGTTCCTAGACTTATTCCAGTATCAGTCTTTGGTATGATTCAGCTTCCCACAGTATGAGCTAGTCACATTTTTCTGAAATGAGGGACAAAAAAATTGCCTTGGTTCTCTTGAGCATTCGGCCTAAATATCTTGTTAGGTCCTCCCGGGGCTCTCCTACCTTGCCTTCCAGTACTAGGTGCTTGTGCCAGCTGTCCTCATTGGAATTCCAATTGTTCCATCATACTTTCTACCTCAAGCGCCTTTTCAACAGCTTTCGTATAAGTAGGTAGTTGGACCGCTGCTAACCGGTCTTGGATTTCTAGTCGAAGTCCTTCGATAAACTTCCATATCATCCTCTCCTTGTTTTCAAGGAAATAGAGTGCGAATCGAGCTAGCTTGGTGAGCAAGGCTTCATAACTTGCCACGCTTAAGTCATGTTCCGCCAATCTAAGAAATTCTCATTCCCATTTCTCTTGGATAACTCGGGGAACGTATTGGAAGTTAATCTCCCTAACAAAGTTATCCTAGACAAGAAGGGCTACCCATTTGTTGCTTATTCGTATCCACCAATGTCGCCAGGTCGTCTTCTAATTGCAAGGTAGCTAAAGTGACATTCCACTCCGGGTCACAGTTTAGCACCTCGAAAATTTTCTCCATTGCCTCCAGCCAGTTTGGGGCTTTGGTGTCATCGAGTTCACCTCGGAAGTACGGGGTAACTAATCTTAGGAAGTTAGTCAAGGCATCGGCAGTAGTCTCCCCATGATTGTGATTGTTGTTGTTATTGTTGTTGTTGCTGATTTAGTCCTCGAGAATGGTAGCTATCCATTCGAATACAATCGTAAATCGCTCGTCCTGGTGCTTAGTGTCATTTCGGGTTTTCTTTGACAACAATATCCAAAACAATAAACTCAGGGTGAGGAACTTAAATCGTAATTAGTCCAAGCATATAGAGATATATATATTTTTGACTAAAATCTAATTATAACAAACACAAAAATATAATTAACATAAATATATGATGAATATATATAGATATAGATATATACGTACTACACATCCATATATGTATATATATGTAAGTTAAAATATAGTAAACAAATATATGGATTCATATATACATATACGTAGAACATGTGTATATATATAGTTAGATAACGCTTAATTAAGTAATTAGATTAAACATATAATTAAACCATAACTATGCTTAGATATATATACACGTAAAATACAATATATATATATAAGTACATATGATGTAAAACATAATTATATATATATATATACACACTAATATATAAATAGAACTAGATATATACGCACTATATATGTATGTATACGTATATATATATATATATATATACCTACAAATATGAAAAAATATAGTTTGGTAACTTTAAGAAATGTATTTTTCATAGAAAATAGTATAGTTTGTCAAACTTATACTTTTTCATAGAAACGTGTTATTTTACCAAATAATATGAACATAGTTTCAAAAATACTATATCAGCATACATGAACATCTAGGCACATTATAACCATATAGCACTTTATATAAAACACATAATACTTACAAGATCATATGCTAAAACATAATTATAACTAGGGACATACCAAGTAGTTTGACTACTTTCATGACTTTATTCAAGCATAAAGTGAGTAGTAAACTTTAACTAGCATAACTCCTGAAATCAAAGAAACCAACATCTACTTTATCCTTCCATAAGACAACTTGCATGCTAATCACACACATGTCAACAATAAATTCATATAAAATCAAAATAGCTCCTAAATGAAGCATGGGAGCATGTTTGCCAAAAGCTCTCACCCAAGAGCATTAAAGCTTGAATTTTAACAAAGCTTTGGCTCATGAGTATGGAAGCTTGCCTTTGTAGGATGATCCTACTTCAATATATAAAGAAAAATCCCTACTTATGTAGCTAGAGTAAGGTTTCTACCTTCTTTTTCTCTTGGAAGTGTAGTAGGAAAAAAGGTAGGAATTTAGTATTTTTGGAAGAAATTTGGAAGAGTGTGTGTAACGCCCCGAAACCTCTAGCTAATTATAAAACATCTATTCGTAACCATCTCATTAAACGTGCTAACATATAGCGTAACGAACCCAAACAAGCGTATTATTATTCAAAAGGAACGTTTACATAAGTCGCTTATACAACGTATACACAAGTTTAACTATCAAGTTTCTAGCACAACATAGATAATTAACTAAATGCCTCGAAGCGTCCTCCTACATCTTCCTTGTTCCTATCTTCAGGGGTCTCAAATCCGGCTAAAACATAATAGAAAACGATGTCAACATATACACATGTTGAGTAGAAATTCGCATACAACATGAGGTGTTCGTGTGAATTTGCATATTGTTATAAAGCACATAAAACTACACATTAAACCATATAAATTTCAGTTCTGATCAAATCACATAAATTTCAGCTCACAAGAGCAACACAATCCAACACATTGTTACCATTTTCCACCTCGATGGGCGGCTACCTTATCTCGCCATGCCGTAATGCAATCACAATATTTGCACCAATTCCAACCAATCTTGGTGCCCAACCAAACACTCCAGTGGTCATATCCCGGGCATATGCCGAATTCCTACGACCCACAACCAATACATGAAACACTCCGTCCATGCAAGATGGGAATAGGCATGGATGGCGAGAACTGTTTTAAGACCGGCAAGCCCATTGCCGCCCGGCCGAACTCTAGCCCCATCCACACCGAAATCATATAGGGCCCTTACACACATAATTTCAACACATTTGAATCACAATTTCAGCATAACACAAACCATTTCAGTAGCTAGTGCACAAATTTCAGCATGAAGTAACACAATTTCCGATTTATGCGAAACTGACATTAACTCATGTAATCAGAAATTTCAAGCCTCCAAACTTCATGAAACTCTTCACATATATGTATAAGGTTGTAAAATAGACATTTATTTGGAAAAATACCGAGATTTCAGCTTACGAGAGCTAGAATTTGCAGACTGCAACGCAAAACACTTTTAGCGCGCAACCGCTGAAATTTCCAGTTCTCGTAACCCAAACCTCCAGCTTTTCAAAACCTGTTTCTACAGCTTATTCTACACAGAATTTAAAGTATATAA
This sequence comes from Petrea volubilis, assembly GCA_026212405.1. NCBI lineage: Eukaryota > Viridiplantae > Streptophyta > Magnoliopsida > Lamiales > Verbenaceae > Petrea > Petrea volubilis. The sequence continues at coordinate 14,288,294 of CM047871.1, read as the reverse complement.
ACCAGGTTTTTGGTTGGAAATTTTCGGATTTTCCAGCTGTGCAAAAATCGAACCTTTCAGCTTCGAAAACCAAAGTTTCTGTATGAACAGTGATTTCAGCATGTGTACACCTCAAAATTTCCAGCTTTGAACCCTTAAAATTTTAACTACTAGCACATAAATAAGACTATAAGAAGGCATAAAATATGATAACATAGAACTCAAGCATCACTTAAGCATAGGTTCAACAAATTTCAGCATGTGTATTCAAAGATTGTAACCTAACATGCATCATAAACACATATATAACTAACACATGTTGTATCCCCTTGGACCCAAGATGGAAACCAACTTGTGGTCACCTCCTAGGCCTAATTGGGAAGATAAAATACTAAGAGTTTGATAAATTCTAACCCTAACTCATGCCATAGGCCAATTTCTACCTTGATATGTCTTCTTCCTCTTCTTGTAGGGTTTGAAGTAGGGAGAGTGTTTGAAGGGGTGAGAGGGTTTCAAGACTTGAAGGATATGAGGAAAATTGAATGAAAACAAGAGGAATGAAGTGTGTGTGTGTGTGTGGTCGGATTTTAGGGTGTGTGTGTGGTGGTTTTGGTATTTTTCCAAGTAATTTTACATATATACTAATAACAAGACATAGCATTAAAATAGCATTAAGTCCTTGTCTAATTATTATCCTAATTGGCCAAGTATTTGGGTCTAAGTAGCTTAAGTGTTGCTCTACTTTAACATGAGCCAAGCATGTGTTCTTGTATCTTGAAGGTATTGGCCAAGTGTATAAATACATTGTATCTAGCAACTTGGAGGGCAAGACTTAATACAAGCCAAGTATTTACTCTTTTATAATTTTATCTCCCAAAACCCCTCCAAAAATTCGTCCCCCTCCCTTAAAATATCTGAAAAAATAATTTATTTCTTGTATATTATATAAAATTATTCATATTAGGAAAGAAAAATAATATCTAGGGGTAGAAAATACAATTTACCTATACTTTAGGGGTTTTTAGGGCATAAAATCCGAAAATTCATAATTAATTTAGAAAAATTCCAAAATCATGAAATTTAAACTTTATAAACCTGAAATTATATGTATATTTCCCAGAAATTAAAAATGTTTTAGTTATATTTTCGAAAATTTCAATTTATGACATAAAATTTCGAAAATTGAGTTTGAATGTCAAATGCCTCTAAAATTTGAAAATTATGGAATGTATTCAAAATTGTATCTTCTCCATGCATAAAAATCTAGAATACTTATTTATATTATTTTTGAAAACTCATAAGTATTTAATAGAATTTTCCAAGAGTGGTAATCGAAATTTGAAAATTAGCACTTTAGCTTTCAATGAATCCTAAAAATCAGGCTAAAATGTGAAACAAAAAGTAAAAATGACATTTTTAAGACCATAAGAGTTTATATCAATTATTTGCATAATAGGAATTACGGGATCGTTACATCCTCCCCTCCTTAAAGGAATTTCGTCCTCGAAATTCATTCTTACGTATTGAAATGTCATACTCTTCTGGTAGGTCGAAGGTAATGCCAACTTATATACTACCGCTCCTATTCTTCCAAATAATTTAGAGGAACCGTCATAACTCGGTTTAAACTTTTCATTTGTTTTTTCCCAAATCTTAATTCTTTTCTATTTGTCCACTAGTTTGAGGTTGGAAAGAGGTATTAATATTCAACTTAGTGGTCAAAACACTTTGTAATCCTTGCCAAAATGTAGAACAAACCGTCGGTTTCTATTTAAGACATATGCTAACCTAGACACCATGAAATCCAACTATGTCTTGTTTGTAAATCACACAATGAAGTGAGAACTTGTCATAAGTCTATTGCATCGTGGTCTTGCTAGGTCCAAAGTAATCCTATAACGAATCCCGAGTAATATGTTCAAGGTTTACTCAAATGTTTTCCGGATAGATAAAAATTCAAATCTAAGGTGTATACGACAAAGCTAAAAAAAACTAATTCATAGGAACAAAGGATCGGCAAGTGAAAGAAAGCCATAAATTTAGTAGGATTTAAAAATATTTGTCAACATTTTCATATTAAATATCATTTAAGAATATACAGAAAGAATTTTATTAAAGATCAAGGATAACTTATCAATCCTCAAGACTTGCTTCGAATGATTTTCATGTTTAAAGTTACAAGTAAGAATGGAATAAAAGACCGAGAATATGGAAACTTTTGAATAGCTTCTTTGTCGAGTGAAGTGTCATATAAAGAAAAATTTGAATTGGCGTAAATCTTAGAGGATTCAAGATTTCAATAGGAAGCGGATAATTTGGAAATTTCCTATATCACAATTTCTCAAGAAGGAGAAAAAAAAAATTGTTAATTGAAGAAACATTCGAAAGTGCCTTAGAAGCAAAAGAGGATTATTGTGGAAACCAAAATCAATAACTGCTATTGAAGTTAGCATTTAAAAGGATGTTAAAGACAAGATTGGCTTTTCTTTTTTTCTCCATCAAACAACAAATATTGGTTGTAAAAGATATTCCGAATAAATGTCAACATGCAATAATCAAACTTATAGTTTTAGAAACAATTCACATAGAATATAGGTTTCAAGGGTTTGATTAACAAGTATATTCCCCCTTGAGATTTATAAAAGGTTGTTTCCAAACAAAATGAATTTGAGGGATATTTTGAATAAGTAATGATGAGGATATACGAAAAGAATTAGCTAAGAAATAGAATTATCACAAGAGAATCGTCATTTACCTATTACACGCTTTACCTAAAATAGAAAACTATAAGTAAGTTCGTCATCCTAGTAGCTTTATTACATATCTTTATTCTATTCCATAGTTGCTCTTATTTCCCAAGTCTACTAAAATTCCCCTCACATTCTTACTTAATTTCAAATCCAATTTAGAATATACTGAAACTTCTTGTACTTAATCAAATAACTCATCAATATCAAATAACACATCAATATTGGGTAGTGGCTACTTCTACTTCAAGTGATAATTGTCAGATGTCTACAAAAGAGATTAGATAATACATGGCCAAAATTGATTAATATTCTATCTAAAGGATGGCAAACGGAAAGCGTACCTTTAACGACTGTAAGTTGTTATGTTACCTCGTACATCCATCCTCGCAGTTTTGATATATCCTTTACAGTTCCTTTTACCTTTGCCACCCTGGAATTATTGTATCACAAAGTTTCATAATTTTCCAATTGTTCCGTTGTACTTTTCAATTCTTAATACCGTTATCTTAGATTTCGAGCCTTAGACCACCACAACTTCCAAATCTTTCTCTCCTCAATTTCGACAAAGAACATAGCTTCTACCTTTCCCAAATCTCATGGTCCTATTTCAGTACTAAATTGTAACATCTCAACATCCCTTTCTTAGTACTACCTCTACCACAAGATACGTTTTCTCAAAATATAATTCAATTCGATACGCAATCCAATCGATGCATTGAAGGTTTTAGCACAAATCATATATACTAATATCGACTGCCGGGCGTGGTGACTCTAGAGATGATTCCTATCGTTCAAGAGGTAGATTTCACACACGTAGAACTTATGTCACATAATTCCATTAGCAGTCATTTACCACTATAACCCAAACAAAATTCGCCTTATACTCAAATTAGTCAAGTATTTGCCATTTAGGGGAGCAAAGTATGCACTGGTCGGCCGCCCAGCCACACCCGCCACCCCGTATGTCAAACACCACCCAAGGAAATTCATCACTAATTAACCTTCTCGGATCAAGCCCATCTCCTTTCTATTTCGAAATCTTACGCCGAGGATCCTTACCCAGCACAACTTAGGTGCAAACCCAAAATATATTTCAATCAAAGACGAAATCCAATAGATACACTAGACGTTTTGTAGCAAAAGTCACACATACTATTACCGACTGCCAGGCGTTGGGACTCTAGCGGTGGCTCCTGCGGGTTCAAGAGGCGTCTTCCGCACACGTAGCACTTTGCCCCGTAGGCTCAAAACATTCAAGACATAGTACTTGGCCTCATGGGCTCAAGACTTTCAAGATATATAGTACTTGGCCTCGTGGGCCCAAGACTTTCAATACATAGAACTTGGCCTCGTGGGCTCAAGGAGTAACATTTGCTCTACAGGCTCAAGAGGTGGCTCCCGTGTGCGTAGTACTTTGCCCCACAGAGCACTTAGCTCCCGGTATTCCGACTGGCAAGTGGCTCTGATACCATCTGTAACGCCCCGAAACCTCTAGCTAATTATAAAACATCTATTCGTAACCATCTCATTAAACGTGCTAACATATAGCGTAACGAACCCAAACAAGCGTATTATTATTCAAAAGGAACGTTTACATAAGTCGCTTATACAACGTATACACAAGTTTAACTATCAAGTTTCTAGCACAACATAGATAATTAACTAAATGCCTCGAAGCGTCCTCCTACATCTTCCTTGTTCCTATCTTCAGGGGTCTCAAATCCGGCTAAAACATAATAGAAAACGATGTCAACATATACACATGTTGAGTAGAAATTCGCATACAACATGAGGTGTTCGTGTGAATTTGCATATTGTTATAAAAGCACATAAAACTACACATTAAACCATATAAATTTCAGTTCTGATCAAATCACATAAATTTCAGCTCACAAGAGCAACACAATCCAACACATTGTTACCATTTTCCACCTCGATGGGCGGCTACCTTATCTCGCCATGCCGTAATGCAATCACAATATTTGCACCAATTCCAACCAATCTTGGTGCCCAACCAAACACTCCAGTGGTCATATCCCGGGCATATGCCGAATTCCTACGACCCACAACCAATACATGAAACACTCCGTCCATGCAAGATGGGAATAGGCATGGATGGCGAGAACTGTTTTAAGACCGGCAAGCCCATTGCCGCCCGGCCGAACTCTAGCCCCATCCACACCGAAATCATATAGGGCCCTTACACACATAATTTCAACACATTTGAATCACAATTTCAGCATAACACAAACCATTTCAGTAGCTAGTGCACAAATTTCAGCATGAAGTAACACAATTTCCGATTTATGCGAAACTGACATTAACTCATGTAATCAGAAATTTCAAGCCTCCAAACTTCATGAAACTCTTCACATATATGTATAAGGTTGTAAAATAGACATTTATTTGGAAAAATACCGAGATTTCAGCTTACGAGAGCTAGAATTTGCAGACTGCAACGCAAAACACTTTTAGCGCGCAACCGCTGAAATTTCCAGTTCTCGTAACCCAAACCTCCAGCTTTTCAAAACCTGTTTCTACAGCTTATTCTACACAGAATTTAAAGTATATAAACCAGGTTTTTGGTTGGAAATTTTCGGATTTTTCAGCTGTGCAAAAATCGAACCTTTCAGCTTCGAAAACCAAAGTTTCTGTATGAACAGTGATTTCAGCATGTGTACACCTCAAAATTTCCAGCTTTGAACCCTTAAAATTTTAACTACTAGCACATAAATAAGACTATAAGAAGGCATAAAATATGATAACAAAGAACTCAAGCATCACTTAAGCATAGGTTCAACAAATTTCAGCATGTGTATTCAAAGATTGTAACCTAACATGCATCATAAACACATATATAACTAACACATGTTGTATCCCCTTGGACCCAAGATGGAAACCAACTTGTGGTCACCTCCTAGGCCTAATTGGGAAGATAAAATACTAAGAGTTTGATAAATTCTAACCCTAACTCATGCCATAGGCCAATTTCTACCTTGATATGTCTTCTTCCTCTTCTTGTAGGGTTTGAAGTAGGGAGAGTGTTTGAAGGGGTGAGAGGGTTTCAAGACTTGAAGGATATGAGGAAAATTGAATGAAAACAAGAGGAATGAAGTGTGTGTGTGTGTGTGGTCGGATTTTAGGGTGTGTGTGTGGTGGTTTTGGTATTTTTCCAAGTAATTTTACATATATACTAATAACAAGACATAGCATTAAAATAGCATTAAGTCCTTGTCTAATTATTATCCTAATTGGCCAAGTATTTGGGTCTAAGTAGCTTAAGTGTTGCTCTACTTTAACATGAGCCAAGCATGTGTTCTTGTATCTTGAAGGTATTGGCCAAGTGTATAAATACATTGTATCTAGCAACTTGGAGGGCAAGACTTAATACAAGCCAAGTATTTACTCTTTATAATTTTATCTCCCAAAACCCCTCCAAAAATTCGTCCCCCTCCCTTAAAATATCTGAAAAAATAATTTATTTCTTGTATATTATATAAAATTATTCATATTAGGAAAGAAAAATAATATCTAGGGGTAGAAAATACAATTTACCTATACTTTAGGGGTTTTTAGGGCATAAAATCCGAAAATTCATAATTAATTTAGAAAAATTCCAAAATCATGAAATTTAAACTTTATAAACCTGAAATTATATGTATATTTCCCAGAAATTAAAAATGTTTTAGTTATATTTTCGAAAATTTCAATTTATGACATAAAATTTCGAAAATTGAGTTTGAATGTCAAATGCCTCTAAAATTTGAAAATTATGGAATGTATTCAAAATTGTATCTTCTCCATGCATAAAAATCTAGAATACTTATTTATATTATTTTTGAAAACTCATAAGTATTTAATAGAATTTTCCAAGAGTGGTAATCGAAATTTGAAAATTAGCACTTTAGCTTTCAATGAATCCTAAAAATCAGGCTAAAATGTGAAACAAAAAGTAAAAATGACATTTTTAAGACCATAAGAGTTTATATCAATTATTTGCATAATAGGAATTACGGGATCGTTACAGTGTGTGTGTGAGTGAAGTGGTCGGTCATGGAGGAGGAAAAAAGAGTGATCTTGTGGTCTTATTGATAGTCTTGAAAGGATGAAATGAAATAGCATTAAATGTAGAAGAAAATATCTAAATTTTATAATAATAGAAATACCTAGACCATTTAATTCAGTGTGATTATATATATATACACACACATCACCATAACATCTACCAATTATATGTATATCTATATGTATGTGGACATGTGTGTGTATATGTAGCTATATCTATAACCAAGTGTATATATATATATATATATGTGTGTGTGTGTGTGTGTGTGTGAGTGTTAGTGTGTTTAAAAATTTATGTAGATGTATATTGTATACATATATAGACATGTGTACGTGTGCGTGTGTGTGTGTGTAAGATTATATTTATATATAGATATATAGATATATAGATATATAGATATATATATGTGTGTGTGTGTGTGTGCGCGTGCGTGTTTATAGATAACTATATATGTAAAGTAAGACGTAACTTATTTAAATAAATAAGATAACCCCATATATATATAAAGAAATATTTAACAAATTAAATATATACCTATATATAATTATTTTGGAAATGTTACTAAATAAATCTAGTATTGATATTTCTAATTAATTATATCCGAAAATAAAATAAGTAAAAAGATAATGTTTATAAAATTCCAAAAATATGATGAATTATTTAGGAAAATCGAATGATTATTAAATAAATATTCCAAAATTAATAGTCACAATTCACATAATAATGTCACACAATTCACAATACCAAATAGTTACATAATAGGATTTACCGAGTCGTCACTGATGTGGCCATATTTCGTACGCGGAACATGTAACGACCCGATAAAATCCTTGATTTAAATATTTGATATTATACATTGGGTGTCCATTATTTTGATGAATAATTTTCTTTTAGAACTATTTTGTGAAGTATTGTTTTATAGAAATTATTCTTCAAAACTATTAATTTTTTTATTTTCGAACAAACGCGCATTTACTGCATAAATTTTTTAGCAAATATTATAAAATCCAAATATTCTTAAAATTTTATGCATTTAATTTTTATAAACTCCCAGAATTTATTTAATAAATTATTTTCAACGTTTACCTATTTTCCAAGAAATTTTAGTAGTTTTCGAAAAACATTGTCTTTAAGTTCTTAATTTGAAATCTAATTTTTAAAATGCTTAATTATTATCAAAAAAATGAAAATAATAATATAAATAAATATTTTAGATTTTATTTGACTTATAAAAATTAATTTTCGAATTTTGAGAATTTTATTTCTATTTTTGGGCGATTTTCGAAAAAAGGGCAAAACAAGGGGTATTTTGGTCTTTTCACTTCTCCAACCCCAAATTTCGGTTTTGCTGTGAAATAAAAAATAAAAATACTTAATGACTAAGAGTTTTCAGATTTTATAGGTTTTGTTTGATTTTAGTTTATTTTATTCTATATTTTATCAAAATATCTCTACTAATACACTCTTGAGACCTAGCCTCATATACATATATAAATATATATTAGTGGTGATATATATAGCTACATATACACACACACATACCCACATACATATACATGGTGGTTAGTAAAGTGAGGTGTATGTATATACAACCATGTAATTTGTATGGAAGAAGTATTTAGATGAATATAATATATAGATCTTTGCCTCTAATACTTGGAAGATCAATACACACGACCTTATACACCCACAATCCTCATTTTTCAGCCATTTTCCAGCCCCAAACCGTGCAGTCTCTCTCTTCTCTTATACTCTCTTTCATTTTTCCTCCAAACACTACTCTCTCCAAACTACTAACCTTCTTTGAAGAAACTAAGGTAAGAACACTTCTTTATGCCTTAAGTAGAGGTTTTCTTCTTCTTTCTTGTGAAGAATAGGCAAGCTTCCATACTCTTGTGCCCAAGCAATGTAAAAGATCAAGCTTGAATGGCCTAGAGTGAGAGCTTTTGCCAAACATGCCTCCAAGTTGAGGATTTTAGTTATTTTGCCATATTCATGTTATTTTAAAGCTTTATGGTTAATTTTTCATATTATAACTCTTGTTGGGAGGAAGTTGAAGATGGATAGACTTGTGAGCATGATCTTGAAGATTAATATGCTTATTTAGAGTACTATGTGCTTACTATGCTTTATTGAAAATACTATGTGCTTATTATGCCGTTTTGCAATAATATGGAATTCTTATGCTTTATTTGAACTAATATGTGAGATCTATGCTTTATATGAAGTAGTATGAGACCATGATATTTTATTTGGGCTATTAGGAGAATATCCTATGTTGTTCTTGAAAGTCTTAGTAAAGAAAGCTCCACATATCTATTATTTGATAAATAAAAATTTTATTGTATTTTATCTTATAGATTTATGCCTACTTTAGTCCTTACATATATATATATGTATATATATAAATCTATTGAAGGTTTTAGTAAGTGATTAGATGATTATATATATATATATATATAAATATTTTAATTGTCATTATTTATTCATTTAACTAATTTCATTATATGTTAATGAGAGCCTAATTATATATATATAGTTATATGTACGTATAGATATAGGTTATTATAAACTACTTTTATATATATATATATGTTATGTATATGTATATATATATACTTATATATTCATTTATTAGTTTTATATGTATATGTAGATAATTCTTATCATATCTATATATATAGTTATCTATATTTTATATATGTAGTATTCATATATTTCTATATCTTATATTTTATTCTATATATTTATATATATATATATGCTAGTTATATTTTAATCTATATACTTATATATTTATACTAGATATATTTTAGTCTTTGTATTTATATATTCATACTAGTTATATTTATATATTTATGTTTATATTTTTTCTATTTACATATTTTTCCTACTAGCTACTTACATATTTAACATTTCTAAGTAAATATGCTTAATAAGCAAATATAAAGCTTTAATTTATAAGTGTGGAGCTTACTTTACTAAACTATAATATAAACTTCCAAAGATTATGTGCATGTGTGGACAAATTGCAATTCTGTGAATGGGCCCATATGTGCTGGAATGGTCTGGAGGGGTGTTCCGTCGGGACATACTATTGAGTAGCCGGAAGAGTTCACAACCCCTCCATCTCCTAATCCCCCCTTGGGTAGACGGAGGGATCTACTCAAGAGAGAGGGTCGTAGGACAATACTAGGCGTATGCCCGGGATACGACCATTGGAGGATAAGACTGGTGGGAGAAATGTGCTGGTTGTTATTTCGGCCCGGGTAGTTATAAAGGTAATTGTCAGGTGACAAAAGGTAGAAAGTGTGAAACTATGTGTGTGCTATGTGTAACTAATGTGCACTTGACCCCCCGAGCACCTTATGTGTATTAAAAAAATTTTCTACTCAACGTATGTTGATTCCGTGTTACTTCATGATTTAGATGCTTCCAAAGCTAGCCTTTATGATGAAGATGAGGAGGAACCTTTTAAAGCATTTTACTAGAAAGGAAGATGTAGGATTTCCGCTGCGTACTTGTAGTTGGTGGTTTTTGCTTTTGCTATGTACATATAGTAGAACTAGCCATTCGATAGTCTCTTTTGTTGGATCTACCTTTATGTTATGTAATGTAACCTAGCACATTTTGCAATTAACAATGTACGCATGTATGTAAACACTAATCATACTAATAATAATAATAATATAATAATAATAAAGAGTTTCGGGGTCGTCATAGAACATGTCACTCCGAGCAAAGGTAATGTTCGAGTATGACAGTCCAAAGTTCGTCCAATGTATGAGTAAGGGTAAGAGTATGCTGGTCGGGTCCTATTCTGCAAGGATGGAACACACGTGAGCCTAGCCGGATATGTCTTCGGGAAAGACCCTCCAATGCTCAAGTAAGAATTCGAGCAGGTAATCAGAAGGTGATAACGTGCATAAAAGTGAATTTGGAAAGCTTATTCCCTATGAACAGTAACATTATGCTATTTATAGTAATTGGAGATGGGTGGGCCGGATTAGGATTAGATCGGCCCAGCCTTGTTATTCGCATAGGGAACTTCCACCGTGGATTCTTTAGCACGAAACTTGAAAGATGTGGCTATGGGCTTTACTTTGCAATTTTGGTGGAAGTTCTGATCTTAAACCTCACTATGGGCATTGTATTGACAACGTAAATATATTCGGTGATCGCACTGTGGTTTGGTGAGGCCATAGCCCCGTAATTTACCAACTTGGAAGCGCCTATGCCGGGTCAAGGAGGCGGTTGAGCAATATATTCGCTGGGTAATTGGCCATGGGAACTTGTCATTTTGGCACGATTGATGGCTGCCCAGGGGAGGCAATTTATGTACTGTTGTTGATAGAGAAAAGGACAACCTAGCTACTGTATCATTGTGTCTGGATAATGGTACATGGCAGTTGACAAAGGTATATGATACACTAGGGAGGGACCTTGAGGAAGAAATAACAAATGTCCCCGTACTGCCAACTGGTCGTGATTTGCCGGTATGGAAACCCTCCACTTCAGGTAACTATTCTTTGGACTCCGCTTGGCAACTTATCTGGTTAGTTGCTTCGATTGTTGGGAATTTCTCTCTTTGCTGGGCTTCTTGCTTACCGCCATGTAATCACCCGGTAAATTAGACATTATGAATTTATTCTTTAAATTAGACGTTATGAACTATGTGATACTCTGTATTTTTGTGATTTCATGGTTAAATCGTGATCTTTATGTGAAATTATGTGATTTTGTTCACTTAAACACACACCTTCACCTTATGTGATAAAGTGAAATTTCTACTCAACTGTCGCGTTGATTCTTCTTTACGTGACTATTTATAGAAAGAAATGAGATAGCGGATCAGAGTGGCGCAGCGGAAGTATTTGAAAGCCTTTTACGCAATAAAGTTGATTTTGTATTCTTTTGGAACTCTTATATTTTGTACAAATTTTATGTGAAAACTATTATTTAATTTTAATAAAATATGAAGGGTATTTTTATGGGTCGTGGCAGTATTTATGCTAGCCCCTAAATATTTTGTACTTTAAATATATAAATATACATATATATGGATTTCTTTAAATATATGCACATAAAGGATTATGTCCTAATATATCTATCTATTCACACACACACACACACACACACACATATATATATATACACATATTAATTGCACTTTATAGGCTTATATCTATATAGATGCATACGAGATATAGATATATATATTTATAAATGTACATTTACATATATTATATATATATGTACGTATGATACATATATACATATTATATATATATATTTATGTAGTACATATAAAATATCTTAGATATTCTCCTACAAAAATCTTTCTATATTTATTTGGTGAATCTAGAAATTCTTATACTTGGAGCATTCTTATAAAGTTAGAGTTTGAATCATCATTTTAGGCCAACACTTCAACGCCATTAGGTTAGTGAATAAGATGATTGCATTTAATAAAAACATCCTAGTTAAATATAGAAAAGGACCTTATTATATAATAATTTTATGTCTTGATCACAATATTATAAATAGGGGGGAGGGTTGCTTATATTTTATCACAACCATACAACACACAAGTCCCGCTTAAAACACACACCCCACACTCACCTTACTCTAAACACACAAAACACTCTATATTTATAGAATATCTCCTACACACACACACACATATATATATATATATACCTTTCTTTTTACCTACATATATACCTAATAAGCCCTCTATATACTCTCTTTTACCCTAAAAACATGTGAAAAGGTAGAATTATTACCTTTTCCATAAGTAGTTTAGGCAACATAATCTAAGATTATTTTCATAAAAGGCTTTCACTTGGGTTTACCAAATAATCGATCATAAAATGCCAAGTAATTGCCTATGTTCATGTTTTTTAAGATTTTATACCTCAAATTATTTGTTATACATGTTATCATGCTTCCCTAAAGGTACATGCATGAACATAATATGCTTATTTATATTTTAATGAAGCTCTTTAAGATCTATGTGTTATGAGAAAATTATTTCTCAATTATGTGTTGGGCCCAAAATATTTTCGGAATGGATGTAGCTGAGTTCTGCCGGGACATTCTATTGGAGATGTTGATATTAAGCATTCCAGCCCTCCATCTTCTAATCCATTCTCATATGGACGGTGTGTTCCATGTGAGAGTGGATTGTAGGCTTCAACATATACCCGGTTATGACCATTGGTTATAACCTGGGATTAATTATGATGTACCATGAAAGCCGTCATATTTTGTGCTAAACATACTATTTATGAACCTTAATATAGTATTGTATATTTGTCCGGGTCGTGACACGCCATCTGTCTCAATATTTACATGGCGGCTATTACATAATTGGGTATCGGTGGAAATGCATATGAAAAGTAAAGGTATCTCTTTAGCTTCAAATACCTTTGTTGTTGTGCAGCTGAGGAGGACACAATTGGCCATTTTTTTTTCAATAGCATAGCCGGTGCCGCTATATGGAATTACTTTGCGGGATGGTTTCGTTTAACATTTCCCCACTTCTCTTCCTTTGCTTCTATATACCAATTTTGGTTTCCCTCAAAAGGGAAGAGGGAACAATTTTGCTTCTATTCTAGCATTGATTGTTTAGCGCATTTGGTAGGAATGGACGAGGAGCTTCATTTTTCCCAACAGTGCATTATATGTCATGTTCACTTATAACTTAGAGATTTATATGCAGCTCAGGTACTATTGCCAAGACACTGGTATGGAGATTAAATAGTGGCACCATAGCTGGGCCTGCTAGTGCATAGGAGAAGGTATTATAGGATCATACCCATCTGTTGGAGCCTCCCCCTATCTCGTAGCTCAAGTTGAACATAGATAGGGCTTCTCGGGCTTCTCGGGGGAATCTAGGTTTGTCTGGGGCTGGGGGCGTACTATGAGATTATAGGGGCTAGATTGTTGTTGCTCTTGCTTTATTTTTGGGGGAGGGAACTAATGTGGATGCTGAACTTCAAGCAATTAAAGAGGGGCTTATGATTTGTGAGACTAAGGGCTATTCTAACATCATACTAGAAGTGGATTCGAAGACATCAATGCATGTCTTGGCATCTTCTCAGCATGGTGCGTGGAATTTCCAACACTAGGTATTGCGCATTCAACATTTGATGGAGCGGGTATTGGTAAAGCTTCGGCACATCTATCCGGAAGGCAACACAGTGGCTGATTCTCTTGCAAATTCAGTGTTGGATACACAATAGTCAACTATGTTTGTTCATGATTCTCTACTTAAAATGACCAAGGGTTGATGGCACATAGATTTGTTAGGCATTCAATACATTCGAAGGGTTAGAATAGGCTTAACATAGTGATAAGATCTTAACAATTTCGGTCTTTGTGTTTTTCACTTCTTGTTTTCGTAGATAGTAGGCACGTAGCCTTTGATGATTAGCTTCTTCTTCTTGTATTGTGTTATATATATGTAAAAGGATGAGGGGCCCATAGTCCACCTCACGGCGTGACACTGGTTTTGAAAAATAAAACTTGTAACTTCCAAACCCCAAGTTGCTCTTCATTGGATTGCACATCCTCTTCAAACTATAAATATGTGTAAAAGGCATCAGTACAACAACTGAGTATGAGGCTCTACCTAGCAACATAAGGTGCTTATGTGTGTATGTGTCTGTGTGTGGCTCGAGTGCACATATTCACATAATCACACACATGTCAAATAAGTTACAATATTACCTTTCTTGTTACAAAGCTCGCCTTATATCTCCCGTACAATCATTGATATCAACATTCCGACCTTATTCACCACGTTGCCCATATCTTGAGTGTGTGCCTCATTCTTTGACCCTCTTCACACATAGAAAACTCCTTCTATTGTGTGGAGGGATTAGGACTATGTATGGCGAGAACCTTTAAGATTGGCAAACCCATTGCCACCCGGCCGAACTCAGCCCCATCCACTCCTTAACGCATTTGGGCCCATTCATGCACAACAAGATTCAAGCAATGCACATTGAAGCACAAATAACATGCTTTTATATTAAGTATATTCAAGAAGCATGTATTTAACAAACAACATTATTTCATATCAATATAACTTTTTTTTTTGGTAGACATATACATGCATTGTTACTACATGTTTTTAACTTAGTAAATGAACACTTCTACATCTAAACATGCATACTACGTGGTGATCCCTTGATGATCCCTTAAAATACTTGCATATAATCATGTAACATAATATTGACCATGTATATTACCTAATATAGCATATGTATAAGCTCAATATACATGAATAGATGTAAGAGCTATTACTTATGAGGATAAGCAAAGCTTCTACCTTAGGTAGACTATCTTTCTTTTTACTATATGTTAATGGAGTGTAGCGTGTATTCTTTAAAATAATTCTTGAATTGTGTGTGTTTGTGTATGAAACTGTGCGTATGTGTTTGTGTATGTGTTGTTGTTTCCAAATGTGGGGAAGGCCCCTATTTATGGGAATTTGTCCAAGAAATGGGCATTATTTTATTAGCAAATCTGTACTCATTTTCAAGATCAAATGTTGTGGCAAAATGTTATGATGACAAAATCCTAGTAAGTGCACAAGTGTTACCTTAATATGTACAAGCGTTACCCTAATATGTACAAGTGTTAACCTATTCTTCTAGTAATATGTATAAGTGTTACCCTACTTCAAAATGATTAATACAAGTGTTACTCTAGTATGCATAAGTGCTACCCTAATATGCATAGGTGTTGCCCTATTTCAAGATGATTAATACCAGTGTTACTGTAGTATGCATAAGTGTTACCCTAATATGCATAGATGTTGCCCTATTTCAAGATGATTAATACCAGTGTTATTGCTACTTGAAGATAACAAGAACAAGTGTCTTGCAATTAAAAGATCACGGTATTATGTCTCATTTTAAATATCACAAAACATGAAAATGACACTTCTCCTACATTGTAAGATGAACAAGTGTACCTTACACATGTAAGACAACGTATTATTATTATTATTATTATTTTGAGATATATATATTTATATATAATTTTGATTTTATATATTAGACACATAATTTCGAATTTTATGTGTATAAATATATTTTTTTGTTTTATATACAAATATTATATAATCCTATTTTTTATGTGTAAATATTATAGGAACATAATTTTTTAGTTATTATAAACATAGTCATTATACCTATTTTGTGTATATAAAAATCAAGATGGCACAAAAATGATCTAATTAATATTAATAACTATTTACATGATCAATGTAAGCCATAAATAAAAATACTACGCAGTTTCAGGACATTACATGTCGGCTCCATGGTTAGTCTATGTGGTCGTATATTGGGTATAGGTCTTCCATATGTGGAGACTAGTGAAAGTCAATAAAAGATTCGCGGCTCACCTGGCAGAGTGAGTGAGTATGCCAAATATTATATTGTAATTAGTCCACTTGAATCCTTGCGCAAGATAAAGGATAATGATTAGAAAATGAGTTTTTTTTATGTCAATTGTCAAATAAACTACTTGCAAAGAATTATAAGCATTGAGGTTAGCAAGATTTCCGAAATCCCATATCCTATAGCTCAATTGGGAAACTAAACAATGAAAGGAGAGTATTTGTACATTAACTTATAAGTTGATTCATATCCACCAATTTAATAAGATAGGTCAACCAAATCAACCCTCAATTTAAATGATCTCATTAATATATTAAATTTGGTTAATCACTATTCATCAATTCACATACCTAGATGTTTGGTCAACTATTGCATGTGACCCCCTAGGCTCACAATTAATTAGCTACAAGCTTGCATTCAAGCAATATCTTAGATAATAAAATTATTTATGATTAATTAAACCCTTTTAATTAATAACCATTTTATTAGAGCCCTTTCTAATTAGTGTTCCCCATCCATTATGGTCAATATATTGTAACAAGCCCACGAATACCTAGTCAATAGGTAAAGTACTAACTTGAACCTTTCTACTTATGACTTACGATGCAAACACGGTCCCTTTGTTGTCGGGTTTCCCAATTGACGTATAGGTCATAAGATTTCAGAAATCCTACTAACCTCAATGCTTATAATTCTTTGCAAGTAATCCATTGGACAATTGATTTAAAAAAACTCCTTTTCTAATCATTGTCCTTTACATTGCGCAAGGATTCAAGTGGACTAATTAGAATGGAATATTTGGGATGCTCACTCAGTCTACTAGGCAAGCAATGAATCCTTTATTGACTTTCGCTAGTTTTCGCATATGGAAGACCTATACCCACTATAGGAGCATGTAGACTTGCTATGGAGCCAACACCTATATCAAAGTATAAATGCTCATGTCACGACCCGGAAAAATACCCTTTTATTTTATGACAATAAATAATTTACATAAATATATTTCCAAAATACAAAAGTTACATTTTATAAAATAATAAAAAAGAGTAACTGTAAAACGTCGTAATGCCTGGTGGTCTTCTGCTGCGCACTCTGGTCTAATATCCTTGCCTAAAAGAATATTCATAAAACGTGTCAACACAACGGTTGAGTAGAACTATTACACAATCACATAAGGTGCAAGTGTGTGAAAATTGCACATAAACATGTAAGATCACATAATACTCCCTGTTTGCCACATATAGTGACACCATACCTTATAACTCCCACCACGATCAATTAATCCAACCGAGTCACTCTGCGATTCCACCAATCCCAACCGAATCACACCAGTGGTCATATCCCAGGCATATGCCGAATTCCTACGACCCACTCTCACATGGAACACTCCGTCCATATGAGGAGGGATTAGGAGATGAAGGGCTAGAACACTTATTACCAGCATCTCCAATAGAATGTCCCGGCGGAACTCAGCCACATCCATTCCGCAGTATTTTGGGCCCAACACACAATTGAGAAATAATTTCTCATAACACATAGATCATAAAGAGCATAAATAAACATATCATGGTCATGCATATATCTTTATGAAAGCATAACAACATGAGAACAACTATCATGATATTAACATGCACAGCAAATAATGTAAGGCATAGAATCTTAAAAATGTGAACATAGGCAATCACTTGGTATTTTACCATTATTTGGGTAAACCCAGGTTAAAGCCTTGCTTATGAAAATAAACTAAGATCATGTTGCCTAAACTACTTATGAGAAAGGTAATAATTCTACCTTCAAATGCTTTTAGGAAAAAGAGGGTGTATAAAGGGCTATATGGAAGGTTATTAGGTATATATAGATGAAAATAGAAGGGCTTGTGTGTACATATATGTGGGTGGAAGATAGGCTATAAATAGGAAGTGTTTTGGGTGTTGAGGGTAGAGTAAGTGTGGGGATGTGTTTTTAGGCGGGATTTATGTGTTTGTGGAAGAAACTAGAGAGAGTGTAGTGTGTGTATGTGTGTGGACGTTTTTGGGGTGGAGAAATGTGTGGGAGGTCCTATTTATAGTGGAGAATGAGGGTAGAAGGCAAGACTTGGGGACCAAGGTTTAATAAATGCAAATCTTTCCATTTAATGCAAATCTCCCAACTAGGCTTAGAATTAAATGCCAAATTAAATGAAATCTTCCACCTCCCTCCTCTATTTCTAGCCTTCGTGTAACCCTAACACATGAGTCATGAATCTAGATGAATAGAAGACCACATAAGTGCACAATTTCTAGAAGAAATTCATCTTGTATTAGTGTAGGATATTTTAATAAAATATTAACACAAAATCAAATAAAATCTGATTTTGATTGTCCTCATCTTATAAAATCCGAAATCATATCTTTATTTCATTAAAAATTCGAATTTGTATTTATTTATTTTTGTAAAAACCAAAAATTAGGGTTTTAGAGCATAAAATTAAAATCCGAAAATTCATAATTAATTTAGAAAAATTCCAAAATTATGAAATTTAATGTTTATAAATCTGAAATTATATGTATATTTCTCAGAAATTAAAAATGTTTTAGTTATATTTTTGAATATTGCGATTTAGGACTTAGAATTTCGAAAATTGTGTTAGAATGTCTAATTCTTCTAAAATTTGAAATATCATGTAATTTATTCAAAATTGATCTTCTCCATGCATAAAAGTCTAGAATACTTATTTATATTATTTTGAAAACTCATAAGTATTTAATAGATGAATTTTCCAAGACTGATAACCGAATATCGAAAATTGACACTTTACCGTTCAAATTGTAAGTTAATCGCAAAAGCAGACGAAAATTTGAAAACAACAAGTAATAATAACATTTACAAGAAGCAAAAGATTTTAAATCAATTATTTAAATATTAAAGATTACCGGGTCGTCACAGCTCATATACAAGACTACTATGAAATCTCAAGTCTAAGGACTAATTAAAACACGCTATAAGCTTAGAAACTTTCCTAAGTCTTATACTTCCATTTAGGAGTTTTCATGTGGGATCCTCAGTGAACTCATTCGTGTGACATCCTAATTTCTATACACAAAATAGAACTAATAACTATAGTTATATATGTACACATATAACTAAATATAACCCTAGAAATATGTATGAATATCCAAAAATTTTAGGAATAATGATAATAACACTAAAACGGGTAGTTAAAATAATCGTAATAGTGATAATATGTGTATGTAATAACCAAAATATATTAAAAACCGAATTTATATAGTATATTCATGTCGAAAGCAAAAAGTAACCCAAAATATATATATTTTTGAAAATATGAATAATAATTATAAAAGTGTGAAGTTTTAATTATTCTATATGTTAGGACACTTGTACAAATCATATACTAGGAAAGGTTTATGGCATTGTCATTTTCATTTTGCAAGATATGATACGGTACACTTGTTATTCTTATAAGTTGTAGTAGACTTGTCATTTCATTATCAAGGTATATCATAAGACGTTTGCACCCATTATTTTCAAGATAAGGTAATTTTTAAGAAATGTAAGACATTTGTAGGACACTTATAATTATCATCTTGAAGTAGGAAACACTTATGCTCATTACTAGAAAATTTGAATCACACTTTTGCACTAAGGATTATTTCATCATAGCACTTTGATGTTGCATACAAGTCCCTATATTAATCCAAGGGCAATAATAAAGCGCTTAGATCTTAAGTAACGATCAATGGCCATCATTTAGCCACAAACACACAACTAGATATGAAATTGATAGGAATCTTTACACCTAGACCCTTATCAACTCTTAATTGGTACACTTAAATAGCATAACATCTTGCCACAACTTTAGTCTTGATAATGACTAAAGATTTACTAATTAAATAATGGTTATTTCTTGGGCAAAAATCTATAAATATGGGGCCCTCCCCCACACCTTAATCACAACACGCACTAGACACACACACACACAGTCACATAGAAAACACAAAAAACATACATACCGCTGCACACACACATGGCTGCTGCATATATACAGTCGCACACACACTTTCACACATATAAAGGAAATCCTATAGTTTATACACACAACTAGAAGGTATGTCTTAATTCTAGACTTCTTTATTTTCTTTAAATTCAAGTTCTTTTCTCTTTAAGTGCTTTAGGTTTTCTAATGAAAATATATATGTTGCCTATAAGTTACATGCTTGAATATAGTAACATAAGGCTTGGCCCTATGCCTAAGCATATACTTACATATTTAAAAGACTAAGATTATTGTTTTGAACTATATACATATATGTAATTAAAGATATTTTGAAATTATAAATATGCTCATATTGCTTACTTATGTACCTATGCATAATGTCCGTCTTACAGTAGTCATTAAGTACAAGTTACCTCAGTTATCACCACTAAATTATAAGGTATACATATGTGAGTATTATGTAAATTCAAGACGTCCAAGTTGGTTATGTAGTTAAGAATGACTACTTGCGATTTAGTGTTCTAACCTTAACCACTAATGGGACTTTTAGGTGGTTACCAAGAGTCGTGGCCAACACAATCCCTAAACTTGTTAAAGGATAAACTCCTAAGGTGAGTACTTTGTCTATTCTTTTCTGGGGCACTAAACTGTATCATATAAATACTATCGTATGACCCACCGTCTTGTTATCCTATAAGACATGCTTGATTATATTGGTTATGATTTATTTATCACTGTACCAGAAATAAGCTATTGTATAATTGAAAAGTGTGAGTCATACCGTATTGTTTATTGAACGATTGACACCCTTGGGGATGCCATTAGGAGAGTCAGGGCTTGGTACACATAAGCAGGATATATCGGGCGGAACGAACCGACAATAGATTCCTTTTTATAAGATACCACGCTATAGGATCCAATTGCTATATACATTTGGAGGTTGGCTATAGTGGGGTTAGATCAGTGTATCACACATGGTACACCTACCACTACCGTTTACTGTAGTCTTGAGGTCGCTGCTTGACATAAGGGGGCATAAAGCATTCTGTCATCATTTATTATTTTGGGTAGTCATCAGTCTGGAGACACTGTTTATGGCTCACTATTGGTATTGAGCATTCTCCGTATTGAATTAAAAAATACATATCTCACACTACAATGCACTTTCCAATGCTTTATTCTTTTATTGGTTTTATGAGTCTTATTTTCTATATATATATTTATATGTATATTTCTAGTCTCGCTAAGTCACTTGGACTTACCACTCGTTTCCTTCTTGTTCACTACCTCAGATTCCGGTGCCTAGATCTTTTAGCATGCTTAATCGATCCTGGAGTTACCACAAGTAATGCAGAATTTGGCTGTTCTTGCATTGTGACCTTTTGAATTGATAAAGTTCTATATATTTTACTTACGCTTGTATTTGTATCTTGCTTCTGCTATACCATAAGTGACTACAAAGTAGTATCGATTAAGACGTTCTTAATGGGAATCGATCACACAATTGGTACTGTGGACCCCAATCGTATGGGGAGGTCCTTGCGAGAAGGGTGCCACAGTTCCCTAAAGAGCACTCATTTATACATACAAGTGTCAATACACTCGATGTCTGTGAAATAAGACATCCTCTCATTTGTGTGAAGTCTACACCCTTGGATTTAAGAGATTTAGTGCCTCATTCCACCAGACCAATAATTTTAGGTATTCACATTATAATTAGTCACTTAAAATTACATATTTTGAAAGGATTCAAAGAAAATGATGCATGAATAATTAAAATATATTAAGAGGTGTTTGGTTAAATTTATTCTAAATAGCTTATCAGCTTGTAGAGCTTATAAGATACAAGCTTATAAGATATTGTTGGTGCTTATACACTCTTACACCTTATTTTAAAAATAAGCTCTTAAAGTGTTTGGATAAAACAAAATCCTGTAACTTATAAGATGTTTCTAGAGTTTATAAATTGCTATTTTGTTTAATTAAAATGAGAGCTTCTAAGATTTTTTAAGTGTAATGATGATAAAAAAAAATTAAAATATTTCATGTAAATACATATTTTTTGAGATAGTAGAAATGCAATATTGAAAAAAAAACATATTTATATTATTTTGTCTTTTAATATCAGATAATGTATAAGTTGTTTCAAAAAAAGTTGGGGAAACTTACTTTTTTGTTTTTTTTTATTTTTGTTTTTGTTTTTGTTTTATTTTTTATTTTTTATTTTTTATTATTTTGAGCTTATAAGCTCCAAAAAACTTATTTTTGGAACTTATAAGCTCCCGTACTAAAAAAATTACCACATACCTTTAAGGAGCTTTTAAACTCCCAAACAACTTATATAATGTTTTTAGAAGCTTATAACCTTAGCCAAACGCTCTCTAAATAGAAGTATTATAATTACATTTTAATGCACATAGGCCTTCAATGTAAGATGGATAATCAAATTAAACAATTCACGTGTTAAGTGTCGGTAAATACTTTTGTAACTATACATATATATATATATATATAATGTGGTTGAATTTTCTATATCAATAAGCAATCACAATTGATCAAGAAAAAAAAATTGAAAAATCATAAAGGTTTCACACTTAATTAATCTAAAATTTCAAATAAACAAATTATATTTTGTCAAATTAAACACGTGTTTATGATATTATTATTCAAAAAATAACTAATCATATTATTAAAAAAAATCCATAATCATAAGGGCAATATAAATATATATAGTATAGAACACATAAAAATGCTAATTAAAAGGACAATCTATATATATATATATATAATATAAAACATGCAATATATGAATTGCCGCAAACAAATATAACCAGTACAAAATTAAATATACAAAGTAAAATGTATAACAAGAGAAAACTTAATTCAAAGTCCGAACGCAACTCAATCTAGCCAAAAATGCTCAATACTGACTTGACTTGTTTGGATTCAAGTTGATTTTGGAGTATCTTATTAGCTATTCCGCACAAAAAATCTGATAATAATTTCTTTTCCCCAATCTTTTAGATTATTCACAACTATAAATAGTTATAGAAATGTTACAGAAAAACAAAAAAGAAACAAAAAAAAAGGAAAAAGTATGAGGTAAAAGACGATGAATTTAATGTTCTAAAACAAGGACCTTATTAATTGATATATTCTTCATTTGCGTTCTCTTTTACTTGGGTCATTTGCTTATGGCTCCATTCATCAGTTGCCAGTGATTCATGGATTCTAGTGATTAACTCCGACTGGACTGTTAGATTTGCTACTTAGGCATGAGATTTTATGATAAGTCTTTATTGAGCAGTTTCGAGTGTCTCAACTCCATCACTTAATCATGCTAATCTAACTTTCTTGCTAAGCGCATCAGCAACTACATTGCCCCTTCCAGGATGATACTGGATATTAGAATTTTGAGTGAGTAAGTAAGTACTTTAAACTCTTTTGGTCTACGTATATCTCGAAGGTTATCCCATATAGGTAATGCCTCCAGTTAGCTAAAGCAAATATAATAGCTACCAATTCCATGTCGTGAGTTAGATAGTTATGCTCATGAGGTCAAAGCTTTTGTGATGCGTAAGCGACTACTTTCCATTCTGCATTAGCACACATCCCAAACCTTCTCTAGAGGCATCTGTATAGATAGCCAAGTTCTCATTTTCTTCTGGCAAAGTTAGTATTGCGGTTGTGGTCAAACGTTTTTTTAATTCTTGCTAGTTAGTTAAGTTAAGGGTTTTACAATTTTAGAGAAATCTTGTAGGACCCGTCGATAATAACCAGCCAATCCCAAAAACTTCTTGTTTCAGTTGAAGTCTCTAGACACTTCTAGTTATTGGCAGCTTCTACTTTGGACTCGTAGCTTTTGCAGCACAATCTGCAAGTGTTCCACTCGCAGTTTTGGAGTCTTTGAATATACTAGAATGCCATCAATAAAAATGACCACGAACTGATCCAGATATGGTCAGAAAACCCTATGCATCATGCCCATAAAAGCTGTTGGCGCATTAGTCAGTCCAAAAGGCATAACAACAAATTCAAAGTGCCCATATCAAGTATTGAAGGTTGTTTTGGGAATAACTTCCTCTTGAACCCTGAGTTGATAATACCCTTGTCTCAAATCTAGCGTAGAATACATTTGTAACCCATAAAAAAGATCAAATAGTTCTTCTATATAGGGGAGTAGGTATTTGTTTTTAATGGTCATTCAATTTAGTTCCCGAGAGTCAATGCACATCCGGAGTGTTCCAAATTTCTTTTTACCAAAAAGCACTTGTGCTCCCCACAGTACTTGGCTAAATATATCCACTTTCCATTAATTTGTCAAGTTGCTTTTTTAGTTCCTTCAGTTCAACTGGAGCCATTTGGTAGGGTGTTTTGTGTAAGGCTCAACCCCTGGTATGGTATCAATCACAAATTCAATTTCTCTATAAGGCGGTAATGAGTTTAATTTTTCTGGAAACTTGACCTGGAACTCATTTATAATAGGAACTTTCTCTATCTTTATTTGGTCCTTTAGTTTGTTGAGAAGGTAAGCCATTAATCCCGATGCTCCCTCTTTGATATATTTCTTAGTTTCAACAAAAGAGATAAGAGATAGGGCCTTAGGCGGTTTAAGGGGAGTTTTTGGCTTGGATAAGTTCTCCTTCCCCAAGATGATCATCTTTGCAAAACAATTTAACTAGGCTTGGTGTCGATATAACCAATCCATTCGAAGGATTATATCATAGTCTAGAATAGGGAGTTCAATTAAGTCAGTGAGGTATGTTTTCCCTTCTATTCTTATTGAACACCCTTTTAGGACCCCGATTGATAATATAACTAGACCCTAGGGGTGTGTTGACTTCAAAATAATAAGACAAAGGTCTAGCTATATCCCTAATCGTATCACCGATTTCATAGATATGGAAGAATGAGTAGCTCCAGGATCATATAAAGCTTTGTTAGGAATGTTTAAAATTTGAGCTATACCTTCCACCACAGCAGTCGGATCAGGTCCCTCTTCCATTTCCAATGCATAAGCCCTAGCTTTTACTCTTAGCCTTCCAGTAGGTGAAGCTTGAGTCCTTCCTTCTTGAATTGGACTAGGGTTAATAGGGTTTCGGGCTTTTGGGCAATCCTTAATCTTGTGTTAGTTGCCAACACATGCCACACATTTTCCATTTATCTTCCAACAAATTGCCTCTATGTGGCTAGGATGTCCACAATAATTACATCCAACCCTTCCCTTATCTCTATCTGGTTTCCTCTAATTCAAGGGTGCTTATTATTCCTTATATCAATATGTCTGGACAGTCCTCCAGCTCCTGAACCAAGTGCTGTGTTCTGGTTTCTATTGTTGGTAATTTGCTCAAGTTCCCTTATTTCTGCTTCAACGGCCCTGGATTTGCTCATAACCTGAATATATTCTTTAATATCGGTTGCCATTAATGCCCAACGGACTTTAGGCCTTAAACCTTGAATGAATCATTTAGGCTTTGTTTGGTTCTAAGATTTTAAGGAGAAAGGAAAATGTTAAGGAAAGGAAAAGAAATTGCAAGAATTTTAAAATTCTCTATCTTGTTTGGTTGTTAAAGAAAATAAGAATGAAAATGATTTTTCTAGAGAATTAGCTTCCATTTTGTTTGGTTATTATTGTAAATTAAAGGAAAAATGTAAAAACACACTTATAAAAAATCCAAACAATCAATTAATTGTATAAAAAAATAAAAAAGATTTGCATGAAATATATCCAAACAATTAATTAGTTTGAGTAACAAAAATGAAGTGAGAGCTTGAAAAGTGAGAGAGTATTGGAGAGGTAACATAATATTAGAAAACAAGCTTTTCCTTCACTTTCCTTAACTTAATTGGAAGGAAAATATTTTTTTTCAATTTATGTTATATTTTCTTTCTATTTTCCTTTCCTTACCATTTTCTTTCTTTTTCCCTGGTAACCAAACATTGAAAAATACTTTTCCTTCCTATTTTCTTTTCCTTTCCCTCCTAAAATCCTAGAACCAAACATAGTGTTAGTTTTCCATCTTTCGTCAGTTATGATATGATGTGCATATTACACTAGACAAGCAAATTTGGCTTTATATTCTGCAATGTTAAATACTCCCTGAATTAAATCTATAAATTCCTTTTCTCTAGCATCATGAACCACTTGGTGTATAAACTTATCAGAAAATTCTTTCAAGAAGTTTTCCTAGGTCACAGGCATTTGATTTGTATTCCACCATTGTTCCACAAGTTTCCACTAGTTATGCACTGCTTCCTCCAATAGAAATACCGCATGTTCCACTTGTTCTCTTTTGTTACAACATAGAACCCTGAAGATCTTTACAAGTACCACTATCCATGCTTCAACTTTTTGATCATCGGGTTCCCCGAAAAATTTTGGTCGGTTGAAGAGCAAAAATTTATTTAACTTACGATCATCTGGTTGATGATTTTGATTTTGACTTGTTTGCACCACATCTCGCTAGACTCCAATCATTTGGCTTAATATGTCAATATTGTTGTCTTGATTGGAGAGATGGTTTTCTCCCGATTCCCTTTCTGTTTTTGGTCTTCATTTTCCCCATGATTGAGTTATTTCAAGGTAAGTTTCTTCTGGGACGGTTTGAGAATGTAAAAGGATATGTGTAGCTCCTTTCCATGATGCCATTGTTATCATTGTTTCCTTGTAATTCTAAGTCTTATAAGTTTGAATCTAAGGAATAGATACATTAAACTACAATCAAAGTGTAGATATCACATAAAAATATACACAAAACTTCATTTATACATCATGTATATATATATACAAAATAGCATATTTCATAGTCACATCTAGACCATCTAGAGTATGTATAGACAAAATATGCACAAAACTTCATGTATGCATCATGTATGTACCTCATAGTCAAGTATACATATATTGGTCTCACCAAAAGAATGGATACACGTTCTATGCCTGCTTACACACACACACACACACATATATATATATAACGCATATAGCAATAGTTATCATCCTTATATCCCACTAGTTAGAGCCACTACTTTCTCCTGCAGCCTTCTGGGTTCAACAAAGTTCCTCGAGCTGTAACAACCTGGTAAACCATATTATTTTAAATTTGAAATATTTTACTATTTTATGAGAAAATCCTTTTATTTTGAACAAACGTGCATTGCATTACATGCAATTATTAAAAATGTGACTTGTTCTTAGTGAAATTGAAACCTACGAATTTCTCCTTAATTTTTCCGAAAACTACCCACAAACCTAAACTGTCGGTTTTAATTTTCTTATTGGTGCAATTGTTTCTATATCATGAAATTTAAGTTTCATTTTCCTCCCTAATTTCGAAATTAATAATAAAAATTATTTTAGAAACTATACAATTACTAGAATTAATTATTTACTTCACAATTTTAACATTTTTGAAATAGTATTATCAAAATATATGGAAAAATCCGAAAATAACTATAAATATGATATATATAATTAGTTAAATATGCCTTCTATTAGTTTAATTACCTAATTATGTCATTTTCATGTAAAATGTGGTAAAAAGAAAGACTACTTGTACAATTTCACTCTTAGTATTTTACCTAACAAAGTGTGTATTAATCTTTACCATTCATATATAATTGTATATTGGCTATCTCTCCTACCATTTATATATATATATATATAAAAATAATCTCCTAAAATCATTAAGCTTTTTAAATTGTTTTCTTATTTATAAGAATTTATAAATTTACTTTCTCTACACATAATATTTTTTCAAAATTGTATTTTATTCCTTAATAATTAATAATTACATATCTTAGACTATTATGACTTGGAAAAATATATTTTTCAAAATTAGAATTTAATTTCCTTAATTTTCGAATTTTGCTCAAATTAAAGCATAAATTTCCCAATAAAATTACGAACTTCCAAATAAAAATATAAAATTCGAATTTTTAATTACCATAATATATTTCCTAAAATTATAAGTGTACATTTCGAATTTTAACAAATTAAAACCTGATTTTCGGATTTTAATTAAAGGAAAATTGCAAATGCTAGATATGAACCTATTTTATGATATTTTACAAGAAAAATCTTCTCTAATATACCATAAATAAATATTGTTGCATGGCTCACATTTACTTAGCCTATGAAACATATCATAGCATGTACACCCAAGCCTAATTAGTCTTCCACATGGAAGAATTCATTTAATGTATTAATCTAGGGGGGAAAATTGTAATTATGAAAAAAAATGACCTAATAATAAAATAATTGCTTTCTTCCTCTTCATCCTATAAACAAGACCAAAAGAGCCCCTTTTTCCCCTCATTTTCAACCGGCCACTCCACACACCCTCACACTTTCTTTGTTTTCTTCCAAAACCCACTAATTTCCTATCTTCCCAACACTACACTACACTATACCCTCAAAACAAAAGAAAAGAACAAAGGTAGAAACCTTATTTAATCATATAAGTAGAGGTATTTTCTTGTCTCTTGAAGGAGGTTACATGAAGTCATGAAATTAGTTTCACTACTTTGTGCATTCTTAGTTAGAATTATGTGCTAGAATATGATCTTGCAAATATTATTTCATTTTATGAAATATTATATGATCATTATGTGCTTAGATGTTCATGAAAGTTTACTATATTACAAGTTTAGGGTAATATAGTATATTTGACATTATGTTCATCTTATTTGGAAAATTTAATATGTTTCTATGAAAAGTGTTAGTTTGACAAAATATATGATTTCTTGCAAACACATGATTTAAAGTTATAAAATATATTTATATTGTATCCTCTATAAATATATATATGGGCCAAATAAACCCTTTTGTGTTTGTATATATCTATATATCATATATATATATATACGTATCATATATACATAGTACATATATAGGTATATAAATAATTATATTTATATATAATTATTTATATGTATGCATGTATGTATTTATAATTACATATGTATGTATGTTACCGTGTACATATATATATATATATTATTATGTTTTGATTATATTTTAGTTTAAATTTGGTATTTGATATATGTATATATCTATATTAAATAGTTTATGAGATATTATTTTCTATTACTTTATTTCATATTGATAATATTATTTTCTAAGATGTTGGAATCATATGTTGAAATATGGAAGCAAGACTTCCAAGATTATGCTATGTGCACAAATTGTGATTATGAAACGGGCCCGAAATATATCGGAGTGGTTTGGGTGAGTTCCGCCGGGACATACCAATGGGGTAGCCGACTGTAAGAGTTCTCACTCCCTCCATCTCCTAATCCCCCCTTATGTAGACGGAGTCATCTATATAAGAGAGTGGGTCGTAGGAAAAACTTGGCGTAATACCCAGGGTACGACCATTGGAGGATAAGGCAGGCGGGAGTAATGTGCTGGTTGTTATTTCGGCCGGAGGAGTCATAAGGGTCACTGTTAGGTGACGAGAAAGGTTTGAAATGAAAACCTACATTTTTATGTGTAAAGTAACCATATGTGCCTATGTGCAAATCACACACACGAGCACCTTATGTGTTTAAGTAATGTTTCTACTCAACTGTATGTTGATCGTGTTCATATGATATATTTTTTTTAGATGAGCCCGATACTAGCTTCAATAAAGGCGAGGAGGAAGAACCCTTTGAAGCCTTTTATTAGAAAGAGAGCGACGAAATTCCGCTGCATACTTATTATTTTGTAATTGTTGACTTTATGTATGTTGTGAATATACCTTTGTGCCCGGCGTTTTGAACTAGTTGTATTATCTTGACATTTTGTTTTATATTTAAGCATGTTTTCTATTACTTGCTTTTGAATGTAAATTTTTAACAAACTTCGTTACCGAGGTCGTTACACGAGCTCTAGCCGAATTGTCTCCAACTATTGCTGAAGTTTATTACACTCCGTTTCTTGATATTGTAGCAGGGCTTGCCTATTATTAGCTCGTTCATTCCAAAGTTTTACAATTCTTCTCAAGTTTACAATTTCATGGTCTCTATTAGCAATCTGTTTTTCTAACTGTTGTCCTAAATTTAGCATATCAATATTTTTCTATTCTAATTACTGCTCTAATTCATTTATACGGGCTTGCTTTGTAGACAACTGTACTCGCATCATATCTATCTCTTGATGAGCATTTTCTAATGTAGTGTCTCTATAACAACTTAGTTCTTTAGTTTCGTTTCTAACAATTGTCGCTCTGTAACTACTGTAACGTGAATCTATTATGCAAATTATACAACCGAATCATTTAATAGGTTGAGTAATCTAGTCACACTACAACACAAATCCATTTTCCAGACAAATTTTGTGTCCCAAAATATACTTTTTTAAGGCACCTAAATTTTTTAGGGCAAATAAAATATGTGTCGTGCAGTTATGTGTCGCATTAGTTCATGAGACAGTTATTAATTGCCCCAATACAATTTGTCTATTTGGACACTTATAAGTGCCTCAATAATAATATTTTGAGGCACATTTAATGCCCTATAATAAATTATATTTTTTGTAGATAACTATTACACGACACTTATTTATGCCTCTATACGAAATTGAGACATTTATATATATCCCATGAAAGCAATATTAGGACAGTCATGAATGTCTTTAAACGGATTTGTGAAGACATTTTTAAGTGCCCCATAAAAACCTTTTTAGGACACCTTTTTCTGTCTTTAAAACAACATGCACCATTTTTTTTTTTTCTGTAAACGAACTTTGGCCACACTTGTAAGTGTCCTATCAAATTTTTAAGACACTTAAAGCTGAAAAAGTTTATATAGTAGTTGGACATTAATAAGTGTCTCAAATAGCATGGCACCTACATATATATATATATATATATTCTTTAAAATTCCTTTTCTTTTTTTACAAGCATAAGTTTGATATCATGTTACATACATACAACTACACTCAAATTATATATGTCATAAAACAAAACTCTATATGATCAAAAACAATGCCACCCTCAATTATCATTGATCAAAATGTCAAACGCATTTGATCAAAAAAGTCATCAAATACAATGTTCAACTTCCAAGACAAGCAAACCAAGTTGTGGTAGAGCATCCAATACTTGCACGAGTCCTCTATTCAAAATTAATAAGAGAATACCTTCAATAAAATCTACTATCATGAGTTCTCTCTAACAAAAAGATGGAAGAATGTCAAAGTAGTTAACCATACTTATAAACCTAGCATTGCAAACTTAATCTTCATTCGGACTCCACCATGATCTCATTTTCGTCAATAGTGGAATTCATCATCCAAAAAGACCCGCATATATAAAGATATACATCAAATCCAAGAGAAAACTTATGACGACCCCGAAAACCCTTTATTACTATTATATTATTATTATTATTATTAGTATTATTGTTATTATTATGATTACTATTATCATTAGTAGTTACATACATGCGTGCATTGTTAATTACAAAACGTACAAGGTACATTACATAACATAAGGGTACAACCAAAAGGAGAGTGTCGACTTGCTAGTTCTACTATATCTACATAGAAAATGCAAAAACCACCAAATACAGGTACGCAGTGGAAATCCTACATCTTTCTTCCTATTAAAACGCTTCAAAAGGTTCCTCCTCCTCATCGTCGTAAAGGCTAGCTTCGAAAGCATCTAAATCATTATGTAACACGGAATCAACATACGTTGAGTAGAAACATTTCTTTATACACATAAGGTGCTCGGGTATCAAGTGCACATCAGTTACACATAGCACACACATAGTTTCACACTTTCTACCTTTGTCACATGACAGTGACCCTTATAACTACCCGGGCCGAAATAACAACCAGCACATTTCTCCCGCCAGCCTTATCCTCCAATGGTCGTATCCTGGGCATACACCTAGTATTATCCTACGACCCTCTCTCTTGAGTAGATCCCTCCGTCTACCCAAGGGGGGATTAAGAGATGGAAGGGGTGTGAATGCTTCCGGCTACTCAATAGTATGTCCCGGCGGAACACCCCCCAGACCATTCCAGCACATATGGGCCCATTCACAGAATTGCAATTTGTTCACACATGCACATAATCTTTGGAAGTTTGTATTATAGTTTAGTAAAGTAAACTCCACACTTATAAATGAAAGCTTTATATTTGCTTATTAAGCATACTTACTTAGAAATGTTAAATATGTAAATAGCTAATAGCAAAAATATTTAAATAGACAAAATATAAATATAAATATATAAATATAACTAGTATAAATATAAATTATAAAGATATGATACATATATACCTATATAAAATATAGATAAGTATATATATATATATAGATATGATAATAATTATCTACATATACACATAAAACTAATAAAATGAATATAAGTATATATATACATATACGTAACTATATATATATATATAAAAAAAAGTAGCCTATAATAAGTATATACATACATATACGTAACATATATATATATATATCTACATATAAAAGTAGTCTATAATAACATATACCTACACATACATAATTATATATATAATTAACATATAATGAAATTAGTTAAATGAATATATGATAACACCTTAAATATTTATATATATATATATACACGTACATAGATATATATCTCCATAATCATCTAATCACTTACTAAAACCTTGAATAGGTATATATATATATATGTATATATGTAAAGACCTAAAGTAGGCATAAATCTATAGGATAAAGTGTAATAAAAGTTCTATTTATCAAATAATAGGTATGTGGAGCTTTCTTTACTAAAACTTTCAAGAACAACATAGGATATTCCATTAATAGCTCAAATAAAGTATCATGGTCTCATACTACTTCATATAAAGCATAAAACTTACATAATAGCTCAAATAAAGCATAAGAATTTCATATTATTGCAAAAAGGGCACAATAATCATATAGTTTTTCCAATAAAGCATAGTAAGCACATAGTACTCCAAATAAGCATAATAATCACATAATATCTTCAAGATCATGCTGCCAAGTCTATCCATCCTTCAACTTCCTCCCAATAAGAGTTATAATATGAAAAACTAACCATAGAGCTTTAAAGTAACATTAATATGGCAAAATAACTAAAATCCTCAACTTGGAGGCATGTTTGGCAAAAGCTCTCACTCTAGGCCATTCAAGCTTGATCTTTTACATTGCTTGGGCACAAGAGTATGGAAGCTTGCCTATTCTTCACAAGAAAGAAGAAGAAAACCTCTACTTAAGGCATAAAGAAGTGTTCCTACCTTAGTATCTTCAAAGAAGTGTAGTAGTTTGGAGAGAGTATAGTGTTTGGAGGAAAAAATGAAAGAGAGAGTGTAAGAGAAGAGAGAGTGGACGGTTTGGGGCTGGAAAATGGCTGAAAAATGAGGATTGTGAGTGTGTAAGGTCTTGTGTATTGATCTTCCAAGTATTAGGGGCAAAGATCTATATATTATATTCATCTAAATACCTCTTCCATACATTTATACATGGTTGTCTATACATACACCTCACTTTACTAACCACCATGTATACATATGTGGGTATGTTTATGTGTGTATATGTAGCTATGTATATCACCACTAATATATATTTATACATTTATATGAGGCTAGGTTTCAAGAGTGTATTAGTAGAGATATTTTGATAAAATATAGAGTAAAATCAACTAAAATCAAACAAAAACCTATAAAATCTGAAAAATCTTATTTATTAAGTATTTTTTTATTGTTTATTTCTCAGCAAAACCGGAATTTGGGGTTGGAGAAGTAAAAAGACCAAAATACCCCTTGTTTTGCCCTTTTTTTGAAAATCGCCCAAAAATAGAAATAAAATTCTAAAAATTCGAAAACTAAGTCTTATAAGTCAAATAAAATCTAAAATATTTATTTATATTATTATTTTTATTTTTTGATAATAATTAAGCATTTTAAAAATTAGATTTCAAATTAAGAACTTAAAGACAATATTTTTCGAAAACTACTAAAATTTCTCGGAAAATAGGTAAACGTTGAAAATAATTTATTAAATAATTTGGGAGTTTAGAAAGAGTAAATGTATAAAAGTTTAAGAATATTTGGATTTTGTTATATTTTTTAAAAATTTTTGTAGTAAAATGCTCACTTGTTAGCAAATAAAAATCATATTTTGACAAATAATCTCTATAAAACAATAATTCACAAAATATGTCAATAAGGCACTTATTCATCAACGTAATGTATACCCAATGTATAAAATATTCAAATAAAGTATCAGAGCCGCATGCCAGCCGGAATATCGGGAGCTAAGTGCTTTGTGGGACAAAGTGCTACGTATACAGGAGCCACCGCTTGAGCCCGCAGAGCAAATGTTACATCTTGAGCCCACGAGGCCAAGCACTATGTATTGAAAGTCCTGAGCCCACGAGGCCAAGTACTATATGTCTTGAAAGTCTTGAGCCCATGAGGTCAAGTACTATCTCTTGAATGTTTTGAGCCTACGGGACAAAGTGCTATGTGTGCGAGAGTCGTCTCTTGAGCCCACAGGAGCCACCTCTAGAGTTCCGACGCCTGGCAGATGGTATTGGTATGCGTGACTTTTGCTAAAAACCTTTAGTGTATTTATTGGATTTCATATTTGATTGAAATATATTTTGGGCTCCAAAATCTGTTGTGAAAACATAGTTTTGGAAAAATATCGTCAACTATTTTACTAAACAAAGCTGAATTTCGAGGACAAAATTCTTTTAAGGAGGGGAGGGTGTAATGCCCCGGTACTTCCTACTATTTTAGAAATTTATTATATATTATGTTTCATGCAAAAATTTTCTAAATAAATTATTCAATGTTTGTAACTTCAATGTTAAATTTCGGATATTATATGAAAATATGTAATTTTCGAAGTTTATAAATACAACAATATATTTTCTAACTTTATATGTATAATTTTTAAATTTTAATTATTTATAAACATAATTTTTGAATTTTAATTATTTATAAACCTAATTTTCGGATTTTAATTAAATGATAAATATAAAGTCTAGAATTTTAGTATATTTTATAATTGTTTTGCAAGAATATCTCCTCTAATATATATATTAGTGGTAAATTCTATATCTATATATACACACACAGCCCCATACATATATTAGTGGTGATTTATATATTTACATGTACACACACATATTCATATATAAACTAGTGGTGAATTATATATCTACTTATAAACACACACATCCACATATATATACTAGTGGTAAATTATATCTCTACATATACACACACATCCACATATATAGACTAGTGGTTATTTATATATCTACATATACACCTACATGTCCACATACATAAATATATATATATATACTAGGTTATTAATATAGTAATGTGTATATAAAAATAATCATATAGAATGAATGGTTTATATATTTATTTTGTTATAATATTAGTTATTTCTACTTTTCTCCTTTATAAATAGATCCCAACTCCAACTCCATTTTCATCTAAAAAATCCCACCCTTCTCTCCCCTAGAAATCCCACCTAAAAACACACCCTCACTCTACTTCTACTTTTAACACCCAAAATACTTCCTTTTTATAGTCTATCTTCTACCCACCTATATATATATACACAAACTCTTCTATTTTCATCCATGTATACCTATTAGCCTTCCATATAGCCCTTTATATACCCACTTTTTCCTAAAACATTTGAAGGTAGGAATTTTGCTTGATTCCATAAGTCTAGTTGCTTATGCTTGCATCTATGTTTAAAATACTCCCTAAGTGTAATTTATATGCTCCAGTTTATGTTCATGCCTTATTATGTCAAGTATATGCTCTCCTAAAATATAAAATTGTGATCTTTATGTCACCTTATATGATTAAGTAAAATTTCTACTCAACAGTTGTTTTGGCATGTGTTATGAACACATTTTTTCTAGAAAAAAACATTCTAATCCATCAGGAGGAAGGCACCGGGAGGGCATTACAAAGCTTTTATTTAGCTAAAGTTTTTATTTTTACTCGCATAACAGCTTTTGTACAACTACGATTTCACTATGTTGTACTAAATTTCTGTTGTCCCGCCCCGAACCCCGGGACCATAACAATCGCCGCAAGATCTAAAATGGCTTGCTAGGCTCACAGTATGTTCACTCACACACCCATGTATATGTATACATGAATAGATACATGAGGCGCTGATATAGGCCATGTGACTCTCATATTTCTCTCGCAATAGACAAAGAAGATAAAATAACGGCAAAATTCGAGATCATTAAATCTGCGTCACCCACTAGGATATCATGTCGCTAAACAAGAGGAGAAGGGTTCGAAAACATAAGTAAACAATACTATTCCAGGCAATAGCCTTTAGTGTCTAATTGAGAAAAGGTATATAAATGATCGCTATCGCATTCTACACCAAGCACAAGTATAAGTCGTAGTATGCAAAGTCTCTAAGACCCTTAGGTACTCCAGAACTTCAGACTGCAGATTAAACTTCAATATCTGAAAGGTGTTAGAGGAATCATGAGCATGACAGCCCAGTAGATGACCCAAAACTCGACCAGTTGGTTTAAGCAAATAGGCAATTACTATCACGTAAAATAAGTAAATAATAAAAATATGCACACAAGCACTTCTATCCCAAGGGATCTTAGTTTGTTTAACAACAAGGATACGATAATGACCAATATTAATATGAGTAAAACCCAAGTAATCGTATACAAGAAAGAATTCACCATGTAAGACAACCACACATGTGCGACCATATTAGCCAAGGACAGATTTGACCCCTCTGTCATGGGTCCTAGTATAGGCTTAACCCCCCTATACTGGGTCCTGGTATGGGCTTAACCCCCCCATACTAGGTCGTAGTACAAGCTTAACCCCCTTGTACTGGGTCAGTGGCCAACCCCCATTGCACAATTAGTCGCGGTTCTCAGTTGCCTATTCCGGAATAGTCAATGATGCGCGGTTCTAACCATGGGCTTTTAAGAACACGTCACGTGTTGACATTAATAAATCTCATAGTCGACTTTACAATTCACAACATACTAGTGAATCCAACAATGTTCACAGTTATCACAAAGTACACACGTAAGCATGCTTGACCCAAATCACGAAAGAGTTTTTCACATGTACACCAAATCATTTTATATGAGTTTTTTTTATACAACTCGACGAGTGATAGATCACTTACCTTAATCAAATAGACTCAAGTTAAAAAGGCACTTGTCCAGGATTCTTTGCCTCGCCTCCAATAGAATCTACGTAATTAGCCAAAGTCACTAATATTCCTATTCGATAGAGGCATAAAATGAATAACTAAATAAATAAACATAAGATAAAAAGAAATTATTCTTATTATTATCATTACTATTATTATGATTATTATTTTTGAACTAACAACACGCTTACGCCCCAACGTTCGGAATTGATCTTTGTTTTTATCTTTAACCTAAGGAATATGTATCGCATGCATTTGTACCATACTCAACCCTCGCATATCGTTGTTTATAGTATGAGGCAAAAGACACAATCCGATTCATAGTTCAAGTTCCCCATTCTTATGTACACACAATTGCTCGCGTTACATATATATATCCGTACATAAATCTATTCCTATCGAGATGGACTAGCTGCTGCAAAACTCATGAATTCCTATTCGTATCTATCCATATATGGCCGTGCAACCTACTGCTGTTGAAATGAATCAGTTAATGATGGACCAGCTGCTGCAAAATTTATGAATTCCTATCCATGTACATAAATATACGTGTATATCTATATACTTATGTCCTCCCCCACTTCTAATGCCAAGACCTTGTGTAAAATACGTGTACATCTATATATATATATATGCATAGTAATTAGTTACATGAAATGGAATAAGTCCACTTCATACTCCACTTATCCTCACAAAATCGTAACCATGTGCATAGAATAAAATAAAAAAAAAGAGATTTTTGTGTGTTACCTCACTTGTCTTACATGTATGAGTATGTATATGTTTAGGTGCTAAATACTCATGATTGCCAAGCCTGACCACTCCAACATGACTAAGAGAAATCATAGTTTAGATTAGTGAAAACCGAATAGAGTTAAGATTACCTACTGACGTGTTCTTCGATGGTAGCGCTCCTTCACGATTCCTCTCTCTTTTTTTTTTCTTTTTGTCCAGCAGCGTCTTCTCTGATGACCTTAGTATTGAGTGTGTCGGTTGTCCCTAGTCTCCTTCTCTATATGCATATATACAAGGACTCCACAAGAGACTAGGGTTTAACTTGTTTCTTTGAATTATCCCCTAAACCCAATTAATAATTGTTTTCTTACAATTAAGCCCCTAGACTAAAATCTTCTATTTACCCCTAATTATGAGACATATACATATAAGTATACATATACACGCAAAGTATACATATACACACACGTAAGCATACCTAAAATTCTTAACCTTCCAATCACATACTAAAGTCGGATATCACATCTGTGTTATTATATATTTGCAATAAAAATATTTACCGTTGCGCATTTCAGTCCAATAAATTTTAATAAAACAAAAGGGTATTTGTCCGAGTCGTGACATAAAGGATTTATCGGGTCGTTACAAAACTTATATTTTTAAAATAGACAAACCTATAGTAAATTATATGTTTAAGTTAACTTTTTGAAATTGGCAAACTAATTACAATTCCAAATCACATTTGTACAACTACTCCAAGATGAAAAGCAAGATAGTCATGAATATTGTTAAAAACAGAGTGAAGGTTTGTTCTTGTCCTTTATCCACAAACTAATACTGGATTTTCCTTCAAGACAAAGCTACATAAATAATGTCTTCCAACTTGATCAACTCTATTTTTGAAATAACTGTCACGGCCCGAATCCAGGACACAACACAGCGATGCATATAAGCCCAAAGGACTCAGAAACACCAAGCCATGGAAATTAGAATCATACTAAAAGACTATAAAATATTCATTGAAAAACCTTAGCCGAACATTGCAACGAAAAAGATAATAAACAAAGCTACTATTACACCTCCAATTTAAAGACATAAATAAAAGACTGAGCTATAATTGCATTACTAAATAGAGTCATAAAAGAACATAGCAAAACTAAATAACATTAACTAATTCGTTAAGCAGGGACTCCTTCAATATGATCACCAACCCCGAAATTGGTCCACGTCAACTCTCTCGATACTATCCTCTGCAAAATTGGTTATTAGTGTTGTAAGCAACACTCGTCCAATAAAGGATCTCTTGACCCTCTATTGGATTCGAGCAAGTTACATACATATATAACACGAAAATCATATCTGTGAAACAAACAAGTTTCAAAATCAAGGCTCTGCACTTTCAAATAGCAGAACAAATAACAGAGCAGAATCAAACATATTCATTTATATATCCATGCTCGTGAATATTCAGAATCTCTATTGGTCAACTTGATCAAACCCTAACTATAACCCCACTAGGTGGGGTTTGGACACTACTATTATTATCCGTAGGAGGGTCTTAACTACAACCCCGTTAAGTGGGTTCAGAGATTGCTATTGTGCCTCGTAGCACAGTCAGAAATTTCAAAACTTATTCGTACCAATAGAATTCCAAGTTTTCAAAGCATGATCATTTATACACATATAGCACAACATAACATAATTTTTAACATTACATAGAGAAAATTCATAAAATAACATGCTCAAATTCATATAAGAAAATAACTTTTCCAAAAAAGACGTAAATTTTGAAATTACCAACCCCAAAATTGGTAAAAGAACATAGCAAAACTAAATAACATTAACTAATTCTCAAAGTAGGGACTCCTTCAATATGATCACCAACCCCA
The DNA here is from genome assembly GCA_026212405.1 of Petrea volubilis. Lineage (NCBI taxonomy): Eukaryota > Viridiplantae > Streptophyta > Magnoliopsida > Lamiales > Verbenaceae > Petrea > Petrea volubilis. The sequence goes on along the minus strand of CM047871.1, from coordinate 14,248,275 downwards.
AAATTGGTTCTCGTCAACTCTCTCGATACTATCCTCTGCAAAATTAGTTATTAGTGTTGTGAGCGACACTCGCCAGGTAGCGGATCTCTTGACCATCTATCAGTTTCGAGCAGATTACATAGATATATAACATGAAAATCATATTTGTAAAACAAACAAGTTTCAAAATCAAGGCTCTACACTTTCAAATAGCAGAACGGATAACAGAGCAGAATTAAACATATTCATTTATATATCCATGCTCGTGAATATTTGAAATCTCTATAGGTCAACTTGATCAAGCCCTAGCTACCTATAACCCCATTAGTTGGGCTTTGGATACTACTATTATTACCCGTAGGAGGGCCTTAACTACAACCCCGTTAAGTGGGTTCAGAGATTGCTACTGTACCCCGTAGCACGGTCAGAAATTTCAAAACTCATTCGTACCGATAGAATTCCAAGTGTTTAGAGCATGATCCTTTATACACGTATAGCACAACATAACATAATTTTTAACTTTACATTGAGAAAATTCAGAAAATAGCATCCTCAAATCCACTTTTTATATAAGAAAATAACTTTCCCAAAAAAGACGAAAATTTAAGAAAAACATATGTTTATAAAATACATAGAGAGAAGAAACCACTTACCGTAATCTACTCGAGTTTCTATAATAACCAGGATTGAGCGGATTAGGCACTAAGCAGGGTCATATGAATCTATTAATATAAGAGTATGAATATGCGCTATCTTACTATTTTTGAAAATAAGTATATATATATATTTGTATATATATATATGTGTGTATGTATATGTATATGTATATGCGAAGAGGAGTTTAAAAGAGAGTAATACATCTATACATATGTATATAACGATGTGTGTTTGTGTGATAAGTGTGTGTGTGTTTATGAAAATGGAAGCCAAACCCCACTATTTATACTAGTTGAAGCAAGAAATAGATATATTTTACTAAGCTTTTATCTTATTCAATCTTGGCATATCTTATCATATCTTATACAATCTTAGCACATCTTAGCAAAAATGACATTTAACTAACTAGGGTTGTATAAAAATATCCAAATTAATAATAATTAAAATATCAATAATAATAATAATAATAATTAACGATCATATCGATAAGGTGCCTCTTAAAAGGTTTAGGGTATCACAACAACAACCACCAAAACTCAATCAAAAAACTAAGTTTGCACAGAAGGAATTATAGGAATCTACATTGCAGACTCTTCCACAAGAACAATCAAATGCCATTATTACTAAAAAGCAAACTCTCTACTACTATTACTTTTGGACACAACTGTAGTTTTTCTTTTATGTTTCCTTTTTTATTTTTCAAAATAACAACTCAACAACTAAAGCAATCTTGGGTCTCCATCAAGTAGATGAAAATGTGACCATAATAGGAACAAACTTTCAACAGTAAAATAAAAGGAAACAAGTTTCAGAAATGAGGAAAAATGAGCATACCAATGGTAAAGGCCATACAATAGATACTCCAAGGGCACTCCCAATTGCTTGAATATGATTATAAGGGAAAACCAACCTCGCATCTTTCTTCTCTTGGTATTGGATTACCACTTGGCAAAAGTCTGTCCCTAGGCATGTACCATTTACTCTTAACATTTTCCATCTCATCCACAATACCAGTTGCAACAATTTCATTAATATTTGAAAGACTTCTTAAAACAACATATCAGTTGAACTAAAAAATATTTTTAAATAACTAAGTGCATTGAACTACTGGCCAATATATGAAATATGTTAATAGAGTTGTAGTGTTGTTACCTTAATACGCATTGAATGTGAAGTAGAGTTAAACGAGTGTTGAATATTTGGAGATGCTAATAGAGGACTTTCACGATCAAATTGCCCATTTGGAGATGCTATTGGAACATATCTAGAACCAACTTGTTAATTTGTAGCTATGTTTGGAACATTCTCAAAATCAACTAGTCCAGTTGGAGATGTTAATAGAGTGGTTTGAGCATGTAGGTCTCCAACAGATAGTGTTTTATGAACAAATGCTGACAATTCTTCTAGTTTTGCATTCAATGCATCAAATCTATCCTTTGCTGCGAAAAACTTTGCTTTATAATCCATGGTCTACCTAAGAAGTGTAGAACAACTTGGCTTCTCTCCAAAAAATCAGCCAGTGTCACTCCCAATCCATACATGCTTAGTTGTTCATCTTTATCCTTACCCATTATCCTTGCAAATGAATCATTAGGATTATATATAGCTTTGTTGCTATTGGAGTTTTGAGGATCTTGGGCATCTACATCTTTCATTAGTATCTAAAAAAAAAACTCCAACAATAATAGTAAGTCTTTCACTAGATAGCTTGTTGCATATTAGTTGCGGGCAAAGATATCAGAACTTATTGCATATCAAAAGTGAAATAGATAAATGTCATGTGACTACTAGCAAAAGATGGCATAATTCAAGCGCTAGGCAAAGATGACAATTAGTAGGCATGCTAGCAAAAATAAGCTTACATAAAAGAATGCTTGAAATAGTAGGAAAGACATACCAAAATTGTAATGCTACTTTCATATACATGCTTCAATTATAGGGCATAAAGAGTCACAAATCTCAATCTCATAGTATGAATTCACAGATGCAATCTTTTGAGCAGATTTATACTTACAATTGCTTCTTTTATTGCCTCGTTTGTAGTCAAACATCTGCCTTATAATAGTATTCTTCAAGCAACTCAGCTCTAGTAGGATACCTTCCAATTGGTTTCTTCTATAGAGGTTAATGCTTGCATTCAGCTTAGTAACATTACATACTAATAATTTAAATATACACACACACACACACACACACAAACACACAAAATTGACTATTGATTGAGTATATAAAATATTACCATTATTTCTTTGACTAACGCAAAACTTTTATTGCCCATATGATGAAATACTTGTAGTTGGGCATGAGTTTGTTTATTCTTTTCACTTTGTCTCTGAAGTAGTTGAAATTTCTAATGAGTGTAAAATAAAGTGAAAGAAATAAATAAAATTAACCAAAATGCTTGGACTTGTCTGACATGCAATAAAGAGCTAGAGTCTTATATTGATCTTCATTAACCCTCTCTGGTATTTCAAGCATTTGCTGCTCAATAGGAATGCTTGGATCAAAATTCAAACTCTTTACAAAGCACTTCCAATTCCTCCACTTTTTGTTGATAGATCTTATGATCAAAATTTCGCGCCCAGGCTGTAACTGAAACCTTGTCTACAAAAACGAAAGGCAAAAATAAAAAAGATATATAGTAACTATTGATATATCTATTGAGCTCAATTGAAGAACTAAATTCATTACCTTTAAAATTCTTAGCATCTCTTCCTTGTAACCATAAAGCATCAATCTCCAATCGTTATAGTTGAGTGGGCAATAACTCCCATTCCTTGCAATAGTTCCAAGAAAATGAGACAAAGCGCTCATCTTATCTTCATCCTTATGATGCCCAAGGTCATTGAACAAAACCACCATAAGTTCATCCAACTTTTGTTTAGTGCCAACTACAAGAATTAAGAATACACACACACACACACACATACATATACATATATATATATATATCAGTCCCTCAACAAACACATAGAATGATATAATTAATGATCAAGGATCTTATATCTTACCACCCTCGACTACAACATCAGTAGAATCAACTTGATTTTCAATTCCATCGTTATTTTCTTGGTAGATAAAGTCATTAACATTTGCATTAGGTTACAAATGAGGTGTTTGTTGACTTGAAACCACACCAAGCCTACCTAATTGATACGTGCAAATATTAGTGTGTAGACAATATGATAGCTATTGAAATTTCAAAGTAAGAATTTAGAAATATAACCATTTGATTTTGAGTGACACCATTATGTCTAAAGCTTTAATTAGGAGGTTGGCTAGGTTGCTTAGGAAAGTCTTGCCTTTCTCACTTGCTAGTGGGTCTAGTTGTCGGGGGCATGATCTGCGCATAAAATACAGAAAGATCGGTGATGGAAATATTTAATAAGTTACCAATTAAAACACTATTGTAATAACTAAAAATAACTTACCATAAATGTCAATAGCATTGAGACGGATCATTGAGAAAATTATGTAATAATGCAAAAAAACTAAAAATAAACAAATAAAAGCATAAAAACATATTAATTTGAATGCATAACATTACTGATAACTAAATAGCAAATATGTATTCAAGCAAATACGCTAATAATCAAACTAAGCCAATTTATTATTAAACTACAAGTCCTTCTACATTTTCTCCAATCCAATAAATTTCATTCTGATCATATGATTGTGTATCACTAGCAATATTTGCATGAATTCCATCTGAACCCAAAACTTTATCTGCGACGCCCCCAGTTCACGTCCAACACAAACTTATACACATGCATAAACGGGTCATAATAGACATCGTTACAATAACAATCATAGCAAGTCACATCTTGCTACAAGGAAACCATTACAATGGAGCTTCTTAAATCTTTTACTCAACTTGTGACCAAGCCACTCTTCTATGCTTCCAGTACGCTACTCTGATATAACTGCACGTAAAAGGGGTCAGCACGATGACTGAGTAGGAGGCTCTACCTAGCCGCATAAGGTGCATGTGTGCGTGGCTCAAGTGCACATAATATATCACATAATATGTCATAGAATCAATTATCAATTTAACATGCTTAGAAACACAAATCTAAGTAAAAACTATGACTTATGAAGATAAGTAAAGCTCCTATCTTATTTAGCTATGTCTCACCTTGATGTTGGAATGGATTGAGTACATCTACTTGATAACCATGTTCTACTTGTGTGTAAAGACCCTAGGGTTTTTCTTCTACAATGTGTGTCTGTATAGTATACTTTGTGTGTGTGTTGTGTGTATGAGGGTGTATGTATAAATGTGTTGCGATGAAAATGGTGGTCATGTGTTGTAACGATCGGCTAAATCCTATTATTTAATATTTGGAATTATGAATTATGTGACATTTATTATGTGAATTATTATTTTATATACAGAGGATTTAGTTGTGAATAAATGTGCATTACACTACATGTATTTTATAAAATGTGAGTATTTCTTTATTTGTTTTCTTAGCACTTGGAAAATACAAAATATTTGGCATAAAATATTTGAATTCCTGAAATTTTATTTATTATTATTTTCAAATTTTATTATTAGTTAAATTGTTATTTTAAGATTACTGTATTAAGTATTAATTTTAAATTGTGATTATTATGTTTTTGAAAAATTTATTTACTAATTATTCTTTTCCAAAAATAATATAATTATTTATTAGTGTGATATATATGTACATTTACATCCACACACACACACACACACATATATCTATATATTTATAAACCCACACACACTTACATATCTATATATATATATATACTTTTTGTTACACACTCAGACATATATATATATATATATTTATATACTTGATGATATATATATCAACATATACACACATGTCCACATACATATATAAAATAATATAATTATTTATTAGTGTGATATATATGTACATTTACATCCACACACACACACACACACATATATCTATATATTTATAAACCCACACACACTTACATATCTATATATATATATATATTTTTTGTTACACACTCAGACATATATATATATATATTTATATACTTGATGATATATATATCAACATATACACACATGTCCACATACATATATATATATATAGATATATATATATACTAGGTAATTTTTGTGGTGATGTATATATATAGATAACCACATAGAATTGTATGGTATATATATTTCTATTGTTATTATATTAGATATTTCTTCTTTACCCCTCTATAAATAAGACCACAACCGCAACCCCATTTTCATCCCACAAATCCTGCCTAAAAACACACCCCCACACTCACTCTACTCTCAACACACAGAACACTTCCTATTTATAGCCTATCTTCTACCCACACACATATATATAAACACTTCTTTTTACATATAAATATACGTATTAGCTCTCTATATATCTCCTTAATTCCATAAAACACTTTTGAAAGGTAGAAGTTTTGCTTAATTGCATAAGCCTTAGTTTTCTATGATTTTGAATACATAAGTTTAGTTTTATTTATGTTTTTACATATCTAATTACAATTATGTTAAGAACAAGTTTGGTGTTTCTCTACTTTGAATTAGATGCCACCATGCTCATATGCTTTATGTTAGGATGTAATATATTTTCCTAGGATATGTTCCTGCCTCTATGATTAATAAGCAAAATTATATTCTTGTATAAAATTTGAAAGCATGTTATTTATATGAAAATATGTGAAAATCTTTAATTGTGCATGGCGGGCCCAAATGTGTTCTCGGTGTGGATAGGGCTAGAGTTCGGCCGGGTGGGAATGGGCTTACCGGTCTTAAAACAGTTCTCATCATCCATGTCCTAATTCCATCTTGCATAGACGGAGTGATCCATGTAATGGTTGTAAGTTGTAGGAAATTGACATAGTCTCGAGATATGACCACCATTGTGAACGGATGGAACTAGTGTGAACGGATGGAATATTGGGATTAATGATGTGAATGGTTGGAATGTTATTATATGGGAGATATTAGGAAGTCACAAAATATGACTTGAAAGGTAGTAATGTGATTTATGTGAATTATTATGTGATTATGTGCATATATTATACATACGAGTACCTTATGTTATTAAGTAAAATTTCTACTCAACTGTCGTGTTGACGTGTGTTGCGAATATTTTCTTAGGAAAAAATGCTATAGTTCACCAAGAGAAAGGCACACTGGGCATTATGAAGCTTTTAATTAGACAAAATTACTTATTTATGTTCTAACTATGATTTTCTATGCTTTGTCATTCTTGTTATTTACTTCTAATAATAAAATGATATTTTGTAACTTGTATATCGATTTTTGTAATAACTATGATTTTATTATGTTGTACCTAATTTTTCTATCAAGTTGCTATGTTTAGATAATAAAATAAAAAAGGAAATTTCAGGGACGTTACATGTCCCCTCTATTTATAGTTTGGCCAAGACACATTCTTTATTTTATTTAGAAAATCTCTTGCATTAAATGAATTCTTTACAACTAAACCTAGTAATTAAATGTGTTCATACACAAGTTTTAATCTATATTGCCCAATGTGTGTTACCCTAATGTGCTATGTGTTAGCCTAGGTTAAGAAGATGAATACATATTTTGGGCTACTTGAACATGATCACTACAAGTGTTATAATAGACTTGGACAAATGTTAACCTAAATTAGACGAATATTGTAATGCCCCGGTACTTCCTAGTATTTTAGAATTTATTATATATTATGCTTCATGCAAAATATTTGATGTAAAATCATTTAATTCCTAAAATTTTTATGAATTTGAAATTTTATTCTTTAAAATTATTTTATAACTTAGACCTTAAAGTATCAATTTTGAATTGTGATTATTATTTTTTGGAAAATTTATTTAAATGCATATTTTAGGCTTGCATTTATTTTATTTTCGAATTTTATAAATAAATCATACAATTTTCGAAGTTTATAAATACAACAATATATTTTTCGACTTTATATGTATAATTTTCAAATTTTAATTATTTATAAACATAATTTTCGAATTTTAATTATTTATAAACCTAATTTTCGGATATTAATTAAATGAAAAATATAAAGTCTAGATTTTTCGTATATTTTGTGATTGTTTTGCAAAAATATCTCCTCTAATACATATATTAGTGGTAAATTATATCTTTACATATACACACACACATCCATATATCACCTAGTGGTGATTTCTACATCTACATATCCACACACATATCCACATATATAGACTAGTGGTGATATATATATATCTACATATACACCTACATGTCCACATACATAAATATATATATATATACTAGGTTATTAATATAGTAATGTGTACATATAAATATCCATATAGAATGAATGGTTTATATATTTATTTTATTATAATATTAGGTATTTCTTATTTTCTCCTCTATAAATAGACCTCAACTCCAACCCCATTTTTCATCCAAAATCCCGCCTAAAAACACACCCCTACATTTATTCTACTCTCAACACCCAAAACACTTCCTTTTTATAGTCTATCTTCCACCCACCTATATATATACACAAACCCTTCTATTTTCATTTATGTATACCTATTAGCCTTCCATATAGCCTTTATATACCCACTTTTTCCTAAAAATATTTGAAAAGGTAGGAATTTTGCTTGATTCCATAAGTCTAGTTGTTTATGCTTGCATCTATGTTTAAAATACTCCTTAAGTGTAATTTACATGCTCTAGTTTATGTTCATGCCTTATTATGTCAAGTATATGCTCTCCTAAAACATAAAATTGTGATCTTTATGTGAAATTATGTGATTATGTTCACCTAAACACACACCTTCACCTTATGTGATTAAGTAAAATTTCTACTCAACAGTTGTGTTGACGTGTTATGAATACATTTTTTCTAGGCAAAAACATTCTAACCCATCAGGAGGAAGGCACCGGGAGGGCATTACAAAGCTTTTATTTAGCTAGAGTTATTATTTTCACTCGTATAACAACTTTTGTACAACTGTGATTTCACTATGTTGTAGTAAATTTCTGTATTATTATATATTTGCAATAAAAATATTTACCGTTGCGCGTTTCAATCCAACATATTTTAATAAAATAAAAGGGTATTTTTCCGGGTCGTGACAAATATGATCCTATCTTATCCTATCTTGATATGATGAAGACAAGTGTTAGTGTCTTCAAAATAAACCATACAAGTGTCTCTTTATTTGGATAAGATTTATACATATACATTGAATCTTATCTTATCCATATCTAAGTGTATCATAGCATTTATTAGGGAGATCAAGTGTATTTATTATACATGTGATAAAATAATCCTATTTTATATATAAAAAATTGAAATTATATTAATATACATATTTATATATTTTTGAAAAATATGTATATTGATTTTTAAAGTAATTTCTAGTATAAAATAAAATAATTCCTATCCTTATATAAAAAATTCATGTATATAAATATATATACATTTCAACTTTTATATATCCATATCTATATATATATCTATAAAATAAAATCAATTATATATCACACAATTCACATATAAAATTTAGGAGGTCACATTAAAATAACGATTACATAAAACACTAAATAATTAATTAGGCATATAGTTATTTGAAACCTCGAAATACCAGAAATAATATGACTTTATTAAACTGGAAAATTGAGTTACAATATGAGGGTACAGTTGCTGTAGTAGACAGCTAAATTTAATTAGATTGGAACTTGACACAAGATTCCAGATTACAACAGAATGAATGAAGCTGGAACAAAACACGAGTTCCAGAAGACAGCCTAACACTAAACTGTCTTACTCGTTAGGGACTGTGCATGGCTGTTTTACACTTGCAGCCTTACACCAGTGAGTTGAATGAAATACTTAGAGCACACTCTTGATCACGCCGACTACTTAGAGATGTGACAAACTATGATTATGGATCAATCTTGATTCACACACACATTCAAGGTTTTACACTTCTTGTTTGTTAATTTCTTCTATTTATACTTGGTGAGGATGGTTTTCAAACTGATTCTTTCCTTTGCCAATTGATCAACTGTTTCTTGCCATATTTGAGCCTCCAACGGTTACTTTCCTTAGGCGGCCTTCTTGCCATTAAGTGAAAACCGACTTTCTTTGAATTGCTTGATCTTTGATTCATCAAATCTTTTCCAACTTCTTCTTGCTATAGTTAAGATGGAAATTGTCATAATCAAATCTGCCAACATTCTCCCCCTTTTGATGATGACAATGAGCTCGCCCTGTCTCCTTGCATCAACCTGTCTTATATGATATTGAAAACTTAATAGAATTTCCTTAGTGTAGAGTATGCCTTAGTTGGTAGTAAACGATAGTAAATAAGAGATGATCATGCAAACACCTAACACAATGATATGCGTACAAACAAAAATAAGATGACTGAGTTTACCTCAAAAAATACCAAATTAGGTTCAAAAGTTCCAAAGGAAATAAATGTCAAGCAGGTAGAGAAAGAAAACAAAATTAAAGATATGGCTCATAAGTTCCAAAGAAACAATTATGAGGCAGATAAAAATAGAAATTAAAACGAAGCAGAACTCTGTGTTTTCTTTCTCTTTCTCATTCTCTCCCCCTTCATCATCAAGAGGGGCATGTATTTGAAAATGGAAAGTGAAACGAAAAGAGACATGAATTAGGATAGGAGTGTTAGAGACGCATATGATGAGTTGTACCCGGGATTTTCCTGACACACACCCATGAACACCTAATTTGTTTCTAATTTCACAGAACCGTTCTTTAGGAAGAGGCTTTGTAAAGATATCTGCCAGCTGATTGTTTGTGTCAACATGCAGAATATGTGTAGTGTTGTTATTGACATGATCACGAAGAAAATGATGTTTAATGTCTATATATTTAGTTCTGGAATGAAACATGGGGTTTTTAGAGATACATATGGCACTGGTATTATCACAAAATAAAGGTATATTTGTGAAAGAGAGATTTAAATCAGAGAGAGTTTATTTTATCCAGAGCAATTGAGTACAACAATTACCAAGAGCTATGTATTCAGCTTTTAACTGCTCCAGCTTACAACCGACTGCTTTTTACTGCTCCAGCTTACTAGACGTCACCCAAGAAATTGACATGTGCCACTGGTACTTTTTTTGTCAATAGTACATCCTGTATAATCATCGTCAGAGTATCCGACCAAAGAAAAAGATTTCGTGTTGGGATACCATAACCTGAAATCAGGTGTTCCCTTAAATATCTAAAAATGCGCTTAACGACTTTAAAATGAGATTCCTTAGGGTTAGATTGAAATCATGCACACATAATAGTGGCAAATAGTATATCGGGTCTGCTAACAGTAAGATAAAGCAAGTTACCGATGGCACTCCGATATAATTTCTCGTCAATACTTTTACCGTCGTCGTCTTTTTTAAATTTTGTGGAGATGCACATAGGGGTAGATATTTCCTTGCATTGTTCCATTTGGAACTTTTGGAGTATATCTCTTGTATACTTCTCTTAGAAGAGAAAAATTCCTCCAGAAGTCTGTATAATTTGTAGCCCAAGGAAATAGCTTAATTCTCCTATAAGGCTCATTTCGAATTCCAGCTGCATGCACTGAGAAAAATCTTGACATAGCTTGTCATTAGTACTTCCGAATATGATGTCATCCACATAGATTTGGATGACAAGTAAATCATTTTGAATTTCTTTTATCAATGGATCTTCTACAAAATTTATTTGATAAGAGATAAGTGTTGAGCCTTTAATACCAGGCCTTGGGGGCTTGTTTTAAACTATAAAGTACTTTTGAAAGTTTGTAGACATGATTTGGAAAGTTTTTGTCAATAAAAGCAGGTGGTTGAGAAACATACACTTATTCTTGAATAATACCATTTAAAAAGGCACTTTTCAAATCCATTTGATAAAGAGTAATTTGTTTAAAAGATGCATAAGCTAAAAGTATACGTATTGATTCCAATCGAGCTATTGGAGCGTAAGTTTCATCAAAAGCAATACCTTCTTGCTAGCTATATCCCTTAGCCACCAATATTGCTTTATTACGGGTAACCTTACCACTTTCATTAGTCTTATTTCTAAATACCCACTTCATCCCTACAATTGACTAATGTGTTGGTCGTTCCACTAAGCTTCAGACATGGTTTTTTTGAAATTGACTGAGTTCTTCTTCCATTGCTTTGACCCACGAAGGGTCTTGTAAGACATCTTCTACATTTTTTAGCTCAATGAGTGAAAGAAGTACCTCATTATTTTTACTGTCGAGGGCAACTTGTGCGCTTTTGATCTAGTGGTTACACTGGAATTTGGATCTCCGATGATGCTATCAGGTGGATGGCTTGACGCATGCTTAAATTTTCTAGGTGCCTTCGGTTGTTCCAAGCATGTACCAGTACCTATGTCGGGTTCCTTGGTACTGTTGTCTAGAGATCTTCTTGTTGAAATTATCCCATCTAGAATTTCAATACTTAAGGGCTCCTTGGTAATTAGGTTAGTTTCATCAAATGTACCATGCGTGGACTCCTGAATGCTTCTTTTAGTTTTATTAAAGACACTAAATGTTTTGCTATTATTGGAGTATCCAACAAAAATACCTTCATCAGGTTTTGAATCGAATTTTCCAAGATTTTCTCGATCATTTAGTATAAAGCATTTGCATCCAAAAACATGAAAATAAGAAATATTTGGAATTTTGTTATGCCAAAGTTCATATGGAGTTTTCTTAAGAATTGGATGTAGAAAAACTCTATTAGAGATATAGCAGGCAGTATTGACAGCTTCCGCCCAAAATGATTTTGGTAAATCATATTCATTAAGCATGGTTCTGGCCATTTCTTGGAGAATTCTATTTTTCCTTTCAACAACTCCATTTTGTTGAGGAGTTTTGGGTGCAGAGAATTCATGCACATATCGATTGTTATTACAGAATTCTGAGAAAAGTTTTTCGTCAAACTCAGTTCCATGATCACTTCTTATCATTTTTATAGAGAAACCTTTTTCATTTTGGATACGTTTAGCAAATGAAATGAAGCTTGGAAGTGCTTCATTTTTGTGGGCCAGAAACCTCACCCAAGTGAATCTGGTAAAATCACCAACAATTACGAATGCGTACCTTTTTCCACCAATGGTTTGTGTTCTCATTGGTCCAAAGAGATCAAGGTGAAGGAGTTCCAAAGGTTTACTAGTCGAAACCATGTCTTTTCATTTGAGTGAGGAACGTACCTGTTTACCTTCTAACATGCATCGCATACCTTGTTTTTAACAAAGTGTATTTTGGGAATCCCTTTTACCAATTCCCTTTTTGAAAGCTAGGAGAGCAAGTCCGTCCATATTGACATGACCAAGATGTCTGTGCCATGTCCAACTAACATCTTCTGCTGCTGTAAGGCACTCAATGTTCTGGTTAGTAAGATCAACAAGTTTGAGACTGTATATATTTCTGTCTCGATGGGCAGAGAAGATTGTGTCATTATTTTTTAGGACGTGAAAATGTGTGTGTGAAAAGTTTACTTGATATCCATTGTCACAAAGCTGGCTGATACTTATAAGATTATGCTCTAGTCCTTCTACCAGCCATACATTCTCTATACAAGTACCGGAACCTGTGCCGATGGATCCTTTGCCAATGATCTTAGCTTTGGTATTGTCTGCAAAGGTAACATAACCTCTGTCGCAGTTTTCAAGGTTAGCAAATACTTTTATGTTGCCTGTCATGTGTCTAGAGCACCCCTATCGAGAATCCATTTATCATAGTTAGGATGCTTTGTATATTGTACCTGCATCATAAGGCCTTTTTAGGTACTTCTTTTATTTTGTGTCCTTCAAGATTAGTATTTGTTAGCTTTGGTACCCAAACCCACTTGGTTTTGGGTTTAGCTGAATAGAAAATATACGATATATGACCAAGTTTTCCACAATTATAACACTGTTTAGGTTTTTGACGAGTTTTTCTATCATTCCTTTTGGCTTTTTGTAGATTATGCAATGAAATTATGAGCGTGGAATTTTCTTCTGATAAGAACTCATTTTCTTTTACGATTACTTCCTTTTCCTCTCTTAAAATTGATAAAATTTCAAGATATTTTTTCTCCATATCTTGCTTTTCTTTGAGAATGCATAAAATATTTCCTTCCAATATTTTATTTCTTTTTGATATTTCAAGTATCTTCTTTTAACTACTTTCCAGTAATTCATGCAGATCAATATCATCTGGATTTTTTGAAAAATTCAGATGAGGTAATCGATTGTACCTGATTCTCAGCCATAAAGGCAATGCAATCCTCTTTATTGTCAAATTGCTCTGGGTCCGAATCATCCCATGTTACTATCAGAGAATTCATTTTAGATTTTGAATTTCTTCTAAGTTGAGGACACTTTGGCCTGATGTGGCCGATCTCTCCGCATTAATGACGTATGATAGGGTCGACCTTTTGTTGTTCAGTGTTAGTGTTAGGTCTTCGTGGGTTTCCTTTTCGGAACCTTTTCTTAGCACTCATAATCATATGTAGCCTTTTGGTAATTAATGCTAGTTCCGTATCTAGTTGTTCTTCTGATGCATGCTCAATAATTTGTGTTTCTTGGCTAACACTAAATGCTAAAGAGTTAGGTTCCGATTTTTCTTCTTTGTTCATGAGTGTTAGTTTATGAGATATAAGTGATCCAATTAATTGTGCCATAGATAATGTGTTTAGATCTTTTGCCTCATGAATGGCAGTCACTTTTGGACTCCACTCTTTAGGCAATGATTGAAGAATCTTTCTAAGTTGATCTTCTTCAGAAATTATTTTTCCAAGAGAGACCAAGTTATTGATAATCTCCGAGAATCTTGCATTTATTTAATTGATTGATAGACTCACCCACTTTCATTTGAAACATTTCATACTGGTGAGTGAGTAATGCAATCCTTTCTTCCCTTACTTGTGATGTACCTTCATGAGTTACCTGTATCATTTCCCACATTTTTTTTGCGGTTGCATAGGTGCTCACTCAGTTGTATTCTTCTTTTGTAAGGGCGCAAGATAATATGTATTTTGCTTTCGCATTAAATGAGAGCAATTTCACATCGTCATCAGTTAAGTCCTCATATTTCTTATCTATTTTCTTGTCACCATCAGTTTTGGTGATAGAAAACGGACCATGACTTACTACTCTCCATAGTCTGAAGTCTATATTGATGAAAAATTCGCCAATCCGATTTTTTCAGATTGAGTAGTTTGTTCCATCGAAAAGAGGAGGTCTAGAGTATGATGACCCTTCGGCATAAAAATTTGCGTGTTGTAATGCCATTTGGATCTTTTCTCCGGTAAGTTAAACCTTGTTATGAGACCCTTGCTCTAATACCAATTGAAACCTCGAAATACCAGAAATAATATGACTTTATTAAATTGGAAAATCGAGTTACAATATGAGGGTATAGTTGTTGTAGTAGACAGCTAAATTAATTAGACTGAAACTTGACACAAGATTCAAGATTACAACAGAATGAATGAAGCTGGAACAAAACACGAGTTCCAAAAGATAGCCTAACACTAAACTGTCTTACTCATTAGGGACTCTGCACGGCTGTTTTACGCACTTGCAGTCTTACACCAGTGAGTTGAATGAAATACTCAGAGCACAATTTTGATCACGCCGACTACTTAGAGATGTGCCAAACTATGATTATGGATCAATCTTGATTCACACACACATTCAAGGTTTTACACTTCTTGTTTGTTGATTTCTTGTATTTATACTTGGTGAGGATGGTTTTCAAACTGATTCTGTCCTTTGCCAATTGATCAACGGTTTCTTACCATATTTGAGCCTCCAACGGTTACTTTCCTTAGCCGGCCTTCTTGCCATTAAATGAAAACCGACTTTCCTTGAGTTGCTTGATCTTTGATTCATCAAATCTTTTCCAATTTCTTCTTGCTATAGTCAAGATGGAAATTGTCATAATCAAATCTGTCAACATTATTTCTATAATAAAAATTAGAATATCACATAATTCATATATACGAAAAATCAGGATGTGACAGTATCCATATCAAATGAATCTCGAGGCTTTATCTTCCAAACAATGTTCCACCCCTTCTCAGTTGGGTCTTCAATGTAGAAAACTTGTTGAGCTTGACTTGCCATTAAAAAAAGGTTCACTATGTTGTCTTGCTTGAGAAAAATTGACCAATGTAAAGCCAAATTCATCTTGCTTTTGTGCCCTGCTAGTTGAGACCCAATCACATTTAAACAAGACCACCTTTTTATGTTCAAAATATTCAAGTTAGATCCAATAACAGGGTTATTGTCACTTCTACTTGCAAAACTACTACTTTGTGCAGTAACCACCATTCTACTATTTTGTGTTTTCATTCTGATTTCAAAATTTTTCACATGAAATTGAAAACCATTAATAATAAACCCCCTATATCGCTTTCCAACTTGATTAGGACCTTGAGGTAAGGCCCTAAGCTCCTCCGAAACTTCGTTTCCAGAAAGATGAATCCTTCAACCTATTTGACGTAATTTAGCACATTAGTAGGATATGATACCAAAGTAATATTAAAATAACTTTAAATTGTCAAACTTTAATTCATTTTCTTACATGATTATCAAACCACTTAGCAAAAGTGTCACTGTGAAATCTTTCAACATCTTCCTTATTAAGACAAGAATTTTCAGCTTTAACTATACCCTTGTGTTGTCTTTATACAATTCGAATGTTAACTAATTAACATTATTTGAAAATATAAAATAAGCTATTAGAACAAAATTTCAATTGAAAATTTTCTTACTCAATGAACAGTTCATTTGAACTACAGTTGAACAACACATTGATGTGCCTTGGTAATTGTTTCCTTGTCAAGAACTGTGTAGTCTTGTCCCCCAATGTGATACCCAAGATTAGAGAAGATGGGAAACCCTTTATGCCCTCACCACATATAT
Organism: Petrea volubilis; assembly: GCA_026212405.1. Lineage (NCBI taxonomy): Eukaryota > Viridiplantae > Streptophyta > Magnoliopsida > Lamiales > Verbenaceae > Petrea > Petrea volubilis. The sequence goes on along the minus strand of CM047871.1, from coordinate 14,231,713 downwards.
CATCATTTCTTTTAGCCTTATTGAATTTAGTTTCCACATCCTCTAAATATCTAGAAAAAAAGTTATACATTCATCTATCAAATATGCTTCTGCAATGGAACCCTCTAGACGACTTCGATTGCAGACATACGATTTCAAAGTTGACAAATATCTAATTGTAAAATGAAAATATATTTAAAAATATTCAAAATGTTAAGTAGATTAAGAAAATTTCAAATAAGAAGTTACCTTTCAATAGGGTACATCCAATGATATTATACCGGTCATCCGAGACGAGCTTTATATACCTAGTGAATGGTCAAAGGAACTATTATATCAAAAAAAGATGGAGGAAATATTTCTCTAACTCACAAAAGAGTTTTGGAAATTTCGTCTTCCAAAAAATGCATTTTTTGAGGTTTAAGAACTTTAGAGCAAAGGTCTTTAAAGAAAGTGCACAACTTAATCAAAATTCTCCTAATATACTTTGGTAAAACCTTACGCAAAGCAATTGGTGGTAATTGTTGCATGAAGATGTGGTTATCATGATTTTTTAGACCTGAAATTTTGTGTGGTTTGACTTGCACACACCTTGAGATATTGGAAGCATACACATCTGGAACTTTCACATTCTGCAAGATCTCAAAAAATACATCTCTCTCCTTTTTGCTCATTGAAAAACAAGCAGCAAGCAAATATTTTCTCCGAGACTCAAGAATAGTCGGATGAAGTGCATGTTTTATACTGATGTCTTGTAGATCAAGACGAGAGTTTTCATGATCTTTTATCTTTCTTTCCAATTTCAATAAAGTTCGAAGTACACTATCACAAATAATTTTGAAATTATTAATAAATAAAAATAATTGTAGCCTATTTTATTACATTTGTTAGGACACTTGTCCATATCATATGTTAGAAGAGATTTAGTGCACATGTTATTATACACATGCTATATTTATAAATTGTAGGAAAATATGATCAAGCCACCTCGTGAGACACTTGTTCTTATGAAGTTAAGATAAGATGATCTCCAAGAATTAGAAGACACATGTAGGGACACTTGTTTTCATTACTCTAAACCCTATGACACTTGTACATGATCCTTACAAGCCTTATCCTAATCCAATGGCTATAATCTTGCCCTTAATTCTTTAGAAAAGATCAATGGTCACAATTTAGTCAAAAATGCACAATTAGATATGAAAAAGATAAGGTTAGGGATACCTAAACCCTTATCTCACCTTGATTCGTACACTTGGATACCCTAAAAATTTGCCACAACAATGCCTTGAGATTTATTAATAAAATAATTGTTGTCTCTTGAACACACACCTATAAATAGGGGGTCACCCCCCATACATGAAAATCATAACACAACTCACACACACATACACGGTCACACACAACACACTCCGACACACATGGTACATACACTCTTATACATATATAGAAGAAAAACTCTAAAGAATACACACACGATCTAGAAGAAGGTGATTATCAAGTTGATGTAGTCAATCCAATCCAACATCTTGGTGAGACAGAACTAGTTAAGGGAGGAACTTTACTTATCTTCATAAGTCATAATTCTTACTTAGATTCATGTGTATTATGTTTCCAAGCATGTTAGATTGAGAGTTTATTATGTGATATATTATGTGCAATTGAGCCACACACATGCACATTATGCGGCTTTGTAGAGCCTCCTACTCAGCCGTCGTGCTAACATTATTTACATACAATTGTATCTGAGTAGCGCAGTGGGCGTAGAGAATGGCTTGGTTAAAACTTGAGACAAGGATTTGAGAGACTTTATTGCAATAGTTCCTAGTAGCAAGATTTGACGTTATGATTGTTATTGTATTGATGTCTATTTTAACTCATTTATGTATGTGTATAGGTTTTTATTGGACCTAAATCGGGTGCGTCAGTGTGACACACCCATTGCTAGAACCATCTTATACAAGTAGGGCTCACTTAACGGTCATGCTGAGTACCTATTTTTTCAATCAATACTTGCAACCTTTTCAATACCGCTCAATAAAAAAAATTGAGGTAGAACTAAAATGCAATTAACTTACATGGAATTATATGGTAACAATCTATCCAAGTACAACACTTCAAATAGTGATCTTCCGTTTTCTTTTAAAGAAACTAATCTTCTATATAGGATAAAGGACTATGCAATATGACTTGTAACGCACCAACCGCCTTAAACGAGTTCTCTCAACCTATTTTCCTGAAACTAAGGCAATGAACAGAAAAGACTTGGGTAAAATAATGAATCATGGAAAAGTACGTTGTAGTATAAAGTATGTATATACAAATTGAACAAGGTGGATAGTGAGCCATGAACGGTGTCTCCAACCTTCTAACTACCCAAAACATATAAAATATCATAAAACCCTTATACTTCCCATGTCAAGGAGCGAGCTCGACTACTATAACAGGACAGGAAGGTGTACCTGTGCTTAGGTCAATACCTCGATCCAACCCTACCATAGTCAACCTCTGACTATGTGTGGGAATCGGATCCCACAGGATAGAATCATGTAAGAAGATTCTATCGACGGTCCATTCCACCCAATATACTCCTCTGCCGTATGCTTGAGCCCGAACTTTCCAAGGGCGTCCCCAAGGGTAGATATATATAACAGGACTAGACAAATATGGCTTACAAACTTTCAATAAAGCAATAACTTGTTTCCACGCCTGGGATATATAAAAATATAATTAAAATATGATATCCCAAAGATGTCAATAAGTCATTTCAAGAGAGTTATAATTGAAAATATCATAAATGCAATACTTTCAAATATAACTTGACTTATAATTTGGGGAAATATTTTGTTAAAATGTGAGGTGCAAAATATAATTCTAGAAAGATCAGATAACATAAATCAAACATGGTAGGTTGCACAAGAATATTTATAACATATAGTTCAATGCCATAGTAAGAATGTAAAAGACACTCACCTTGGCGGTTTAGGTCTCACCAATGTTTAGCAATCATGCTAGCTATATTTACTTGGTATGTACCTAAAATTCATATTAGTAGGTAAGATTAGAACACTATATCGCAATTACTCATGATTAATAATCACTCTTAGGGAGTAACTAACTGAAAAGTATAATTCTTGCATATGTATAACTTCATAACTTGTCACGACCCAGAAAAATACCTTTCATATTTTATTAAAAATAAATAATAATTTTCACATAAAATTTGTACAAAATACAAGAGTTACAATTTTCAAAAAGAATACAAACGTGACTTTATTGCGCAAAAGGCTTCCAAATACTTTCACTGCGCCACTTTGACACACTCTCTTATTTCTGTCTAAAAATAGTCACGTAAAGAAGAATCAACGCGACGGTTGAGTAGAAATTTTCATTTAATCACATAAGGTGCTCATGTGTATAATATGTGTACATAGCCATATAATATTTCACATAATACTTTACATTTGGATCACAATATCGTGATCATCATTTTCTTATATCTCGCATATCATACTGTTCCAACCATTCATATCGTTAACCTCAATATTCCGTCCGTTCACACCAATTCCATCCATTCACATCGGTGGTCATATCTCAAGATTATGCCAATTTTCTACAACCCACAACCAATACATGGAACATTTCATCCATGCAAGATGGGATTAGAACATGGATGCCGAGAACTATTTTAAGACTGGCAAACCCATTGCCGTCCGACCGAACTCAAACCTTACGCACACTGAAAACACATTTGGGCGCGGCATCCACAAGTAAAGATTATTACATAAACATATTCTCACATAATTTGACATAAGAATCATGATTTCATACTTTAGGAGAGCATATATTGGACATAATAAGGAATGAGCATAAACTAGAGTATATAAATACAATTAAGGAGTACTTTAAACATGGTGGCATCTAGCTTGTAGTAAAACATAATTCCTAGGCTTATTCTAGCATAATAGTACTTAAGTGTGTAAAGGCATAGAACAACTAAACTTATGTAATTAGGCAAAATTCCTACCGTAAACTAGCCTTCTTGATATTTATATATATATGTGTGGTTGCGTGCGTGAGAGGGAATACTATATGTGTGTGTGTGTGTGTGTGTGTGTGTGTGGGTGTGTGTGTGAGGGAATATTATATATATGTGTGTGCATATGTGAACCGTGTGTATGTGTAGAGACGTGTGCGTGTGACGTGAAGTGTGTGTGTATAGATAATAGTGTGTGTGTTTGTGCACTATATATATATGTACCGTGTGTGTGTGTAGGGAGTAGTGTGAAGTGTGTGTGTGTTGTGTTGTGTGTGTGTGTGTGTGAAAATGGGATTTTTCAAGTTTTATTTATAGATGTTGGGGTAAGACACATTATTAAAAAATTAATTATGCCAATTTTTCATAATTAGATTTATCATACTCATCAATATTTAGTAAATGCATACATGCTTAGTAATAGGCATAAATGTTATTAGGTGTGCCCTAATATTGATGAATGGAAGTCTAGGTTAATATAAATATCACAAGTGTATAAATTTCTAGAAGAGTTATACCAAGTGTAAAAATTAATTTAATGCTAGAATTATTAAGAATAAATATTAGAATTATCAAAAATAAATTAGAAATATCATTATATATATTTAAGTTTTCAGATATATATACCTATATATTATATAGTTTTCTATATATTTTGAACATACATATATATATATAATATTAGAGATCACCTTAGAATCAATATCTATATATTTTTGAAATAGAATATTGATATGGGTTTATATATATATACACGGTAATATATATATGTAGATGTAGATTTTCTTGGTTTTAAAATATATGCATATCTATATGACTATATATATATATATATATATATATATACACGACCATATAGATATATAGATATAAGCGTTTAGAGTCTATATTAAATATATAATTAAATATTCTTAATTATATAAAATGTGTTTAGTTATTAATGTAAGTATATTTATATATACGAATTTATATATCTAGATATATATATATATATATCATGCATAAAATAATATTTTAATTGTATGTATAACTATCATATTTCTCACACATAATTCACACAAAGGAATTGAGAAATTTTTATGCTATTACTAAATATTCGCATATTAATAAGAAGTACCGAGTTATTACATCTTCCACTCCTTACAAAAATTTCGTCCTCAAAATTTATCCCTTACTTAGTAAAATTGTTGAGGGAATTTTCCAAAAATATGTTTTCAAAACAGATTTTAGAACCCAAAATATATTTCCATGAAATACAAAATCCATTAGATACACTAGAAGTTTTTAGCAAAAGTCACACATACTAGTACCATCTACAAGGCGTCGGGACCTAGAGGTGGCTCCTGTGGGCTCAAGAGGCGACTCCCACACAAGTAACACTTTGTTCCGCAGGCTAAAAACATGCAAGACTTAGTATTTGGCCTCGTGGGCTCAAGACTTTCAAGACATAGTACTTGGCCTCGTGGACTCAAGACGTAACATTTGCTCTACAGGCTCAAGAGGTGGCTCCTGTGTGCGTAGCACTTTGGCCCACAAAGCACTTAACTCCCGGTATTCTGACTGGCAAGAACTCTGATAGCATTTGTCACGACTCGGAAAAATACTCTTCATATTTTATTAAAAATAAATAACAATTTTCACATAAAAATTGTACAAAATACAAGAGTTGCAATTTTCAAAAAGAATACAAACGTAACTTTATTGCGTAAAAGGCTTCCAAACACTTGTGTTGCGCCATTCCGACATGCTATCTAATTTCTGCCTAAAAATAGTCACGTAAAGAATAATCAACGTGACAGTTGAGTAGAAATTTTCACTTAATCACCAAGGTGCTTGTGTGTATAATATATTCACAAAGCCATATAATATTTCATGTAATACTTTACCTTTGGATCACAATATCGTGATCATCATTTCCTTATATCTCCCATATCATATTGTTCCAACCGTTCACATCGTTAACCCCAATATTTAGTCCGTTCACACCAATTCCATTCGTTCACATCGGTGGTCATATCTCCAAAATATGCCAATTTTCTACAACCCACAACCAATACATGGAATACTTCGTCTATACAAGATGGGATTAAGACATAGACGGCGAGAACAATTTTAAGACTGGCAAGCCCATCGCCGCCCGGCTCAACTCTAGCCCCATCCACACTGAAAATATATTTGTGCCTGGCATGCACAAGTAAAGATTATCACACAAACATATTCTCACCTAATTTGGCATAAGAATCATGATTTTATGCTTTAGGAGAGCATATATTGGACATAATAAGGCACGAGCATAAACTAGAGCATATAAATATAATTAAGGAGTACTTTAAACATGGTGACATCTAACTTGTAGTAAAACATGATTCCTAGGCTTATTCTAGAATAATAGCACTTAAGTATGTAAAAGCATAGAACAACTAAACTTATGTACTTAAGCAAAATTCCTATCTTAAACTAGCCTTCTTGATATATATATGTGTGTGTGTGTGTGTGTATGTGTGTGTGTGCGTGTGTGTGTGAGGGAATACTATATATATTTGTGTGTATATATGCACCGTGTGTATGTGTAGAGAATTGTGGGTGTGTGACACGAAGTGTGTGTATAGATAATAGTGTGTGTGTTTGTGCACTATATATATATATATATATATATATGTAGCATGTGTGCGTGTAGGGAGTAGTGTGAAGTGTGTATTGTGTTGTGTGTGTGTCTGTGTGTGCGTGTGTGTATGAAAATGGGATGTTCGTCTTATTTATAGACGTTGGGATAAGACACATTATTAAAAAATTAATTATGTCAATTTTTCATGATTAGATTTATCTTACTCATCAATATTTAATAAATGCGTACATGCTTATTAAAAAGGCCTAAATGTTATTAGGTGTGCCCTAATATTGATGAATGGAAGTCTAGTTTAATGTAAATCTTACAAGTGTATAAATTTCTAGAAGAATTATACCAAGTGTAAAAATTCATTTAATGCTAGAATTATCAAGAATAAATATTAGAATTATCAAAAATAAATTAGAAATACCATTGTATATATACGTGTAAGTTTTTGGATATATATATACCTATATATTATATAGTTTTCTATATATTTTGAACATATATATATATATATTAGAGATCACCGTAGAATCAATATCTATATATTTTTGAAATAGAATATAGATATGTGTATATATATGTACAAGGTAATATACATAAGTAGATGTAGATTTTCTTGGTTTTAAAATATGTGCATATCTATATGACTCTATATATATACGACTATATAGATATATAGATATAAATGTTTAGAGTGTATATTAAATATATAATTATATAAAATGTGTTTAGTTGTTAACGTAAGTATATTTATAGATACAAATTTATATATCTATATATTTATATCATGCATAAAATAATATTTTCATTGTATGTATAACTATCATATTTCTCACACATAATTCACACAAAGGAATTGAGAAACGTTTATGCTATTACTAAATATTCACATATTAACAAGAAGTACTGGGTTATTAGATCCTCCACTAGTGATGATAAGTAATCTAACTTGTGCCTAATATCTACTTTAAGAACAATACTTTGCATAAAGAGTATATTGCGTTAAGCACCCCAACCTCTGGGGTGTTTTGCACTTTCGTACCCAATCTTTGTAAATGTGTACTTTGATACCCAACCTTTATCATTTGTGCGCCGATGGTATTTTATTTCATTGTTTCAATGAAATCTTTGTGGAATATTTGGCCACATTCTAGGAAATATTGAGGAATATTGCATCATAATAGTGTACAAAATACCATCGGCACACAAATGATAAAGGTTGGGCACCAAAGTGCACATTTATAAAGGTTAGGTACCAAAGTGCAAAACACCCCAAAGGTTGGGGTGCTTAATGCAATATACTCTTGCATGAATGCACAAACAAACAATATTTACACATATGCGCATATCCTTAACTTTTAGCATAACTTTAACTACATATATAGTTCATAAGAGCAAGCTTGATCTCTTAAATATGTAGGTATGTGCATATGGACAATCCTTATGTTACTTTATTTATGCATAGGCATAACATGAATAAATATAATTTCAAGAGATAAAACGTATACACATGAGTTAAACTACTTTTGGTAAAGTACTATGCATAGGTTCATGAATAAACAATATTCTTGCACGAGTGCATATCTATAGGTTTCAAAACAACTTTAGCTATATATGCATATAAGAGTCTATTTGTAATATTTCAGATATGTAAGTGTATGTATAAACATATTAGCAATCTTTATGTTACTATACATAATCATGCGGACAAAACATGGATATAGGCACGGAAATCATGTTACTATACTTTATATTAGCGATGCCCGTAAGCCCGGAAAGACTCAGAGACACCAAGCCATGGAAATCAGCACATACTAAAGCACCATAATTATTTATTGAAAAACCATAGCCAAAAATCGCAAAAAAAATGATGATAATTCTAGCTATTATAATCCAACTCAAAACACAAATGAAAAAATAAGGTATAATAGTCTTCATAAAACAAAGTCTTAAAATAAAATGATGTGACAAACAATAATACTATGTTCTCTAGCCAACGATGACTTCAATACGAGCACCAACCCCAAAATTGTTCCTTGTCGCCCTCGTTAGTAATATCCTCTACAAAAGGTTATTAGTGGTGTGAGCGCACTCGCCCAATAAAGGATCTCTTGACCCTCTATCGGATTCGAGCAAGTTACATACATATATAACACAAACATCATATTTTTAAAACAAACGAGTTTCAAAATCAAGACTTTACACTTTCAAATAGCAGAACAGATAACAGAGCAGAATCAAACACATTCATTTACATATCCATGCTCATGAATACTTGGAATATCTATTGGCCAACTTGATCAAGCCCTAACTATAATCGCATTAGGTGGGTTTGGACACTACTATTATTACCCATAGGAGGGCCTTAACTACAGTCCCGTTAATGGGTTTAAACACCACTATTATTTTTCGTAGGAGGGCCTTAACTATAACCCCATTAAGTGGGTTCATACCCTAGTATTATTACCCGTAGGAGGGTCTTAACTACAACTCCGTTAAGTAGGTTCGAAAATTGCTACTGTACCCCATCGCATGGTCGGAATTTTCGAAACTCGTTTGTGACACCCCATATTTTTATATTCTTGAAATATGTATGATAATTATATTTACATTACAAAGTGTTAGTTTTTATAGTATACTAACCTAAAAATTGAAATAACCTAGCATACATGTGTGAAATTGAATATTTACACTATACATACAAAATTCAAAATTTTGTGCATAATATATGTGATACGCTAACCCTGTTATGGGACATATTATTATTATTATTATTATTATTATTATTATGGCTAGTATTAATATTATTATTCGTACCCGAATCCTCTTGAGTTTAGGATTATTAGACTTTCCTATTAAGTCTAGGATTATTGGGCTTGTATTATTATCCTATTAGGCTTAGGACTATTGGGCTAACCCTATTAGGTTTAGGAATCCTTCATGATTTATACATCCTATAATGTATCAAATTAAGATTAATCATTATATTTAATTAGAGATTTAGGGTTACACACTAATAATATACATACGCATTAGAGTTATAGACGAGAAAGAGTAGTCGAGAGGGGGAGAGAGCAGCAACAGACGGCACCATAAGAGTGACGCCTTGAGATTAACACTCGGATAGAGGTCACTTTGCCGGGTAAGTAATTAACCTTGTTCAAGTTCTAATTGATAATACTCATGTAGGCCTTACGATATTACAAGAAAACTAGATAACTTGAATTTGGATGAAACATGATTCAACCAATCACCTTTTGATTCAGGATTGCAATGATTACACATTCATCCATATACACACACATTAGTTAAATAGGATGGTGCACTATAGGAGCATATAACCATACACATATAAACACGTCTTTATTCAATCGAATGCCGGACACACTTTCCCCTGGACTGAACGATACATTTATACATACATATATATATATGTATATATTTATATGTCTCTCTTAATTAGTCAAGTGCATGGTGAGATTCTTTTTATTAGCATAGGTAGTAGTATGATTTCAATGATTTGGTGAGTAATTCTTATATTAAATTCCTACATCAACAATTCATAAGCAGTTATGCAATTATTATTTTTTTTGGAATTTGTGCATTAAATGAATTGGTCCATGATATACAAATATATATATATATATAAGTTAATTATACTTCTTGATTTTTACGGTTCCATAAGATATGAATCTATCTAGGTTAATTATAGATCTTGATTTTTATAGTCCCACGAGATATAAAAATATATTGGTTAATTATAATTTAGATCTTGATTTTTTTTTACGATAGTACTATAATAGGATGTTAACTTTTAAGGAGTTATCCCAATTTGATAGGGTATAGTAAGATAGCTTATATTCATATTCTTATATTATTAGATTCATACGACCACGCTTAGCACCCGATCAGTGAAGTCTTGGATATCATGAAAACAATTTCATGTGTCTAAACAAGTTTAGCCACGTATGAATTTTTGTACTAGGTCATAATTTAAGCTATAAACATAGGCACACACAAAAGATGTTAATGTGTGTTTTAAATTTGCAATTATTACATGGTGTGTGCATATTAAAACTTTTGGTGTGTGTGAGAGTGCTGCTATTATAGGATTTATAAAATAAAGAGTAATTGTATTATAATTAGTTCTCTTGATTAAAAGTGTTATATTTTTGGCCGAGGACGTTTTCACACAAAACTGTACTCGAGGGTAATTAAGGTTGGCTAAAGTTACATTAGTATTATGGATAAGATTAGTGGCTCTTTTATTTTATAAAATAATTTCCAAATAGAAATCTATTATTAGTAATAGTTAGGAAACAATCAGTAGTACATTGTTGGTATTCCAGTTTATTGTATTCCTAGTGATTAGCTTATGCACATATTTTTGTGCTATTAGATTCTCTCCGCTATGATTAGACCTTGATTGTACGGTTGGGATACAATAAGAGATTGATTGATTAAGGTAAGTGGTTTCATCCCTCTATTTGTTTTATAAAAATATGTTTTTCTTAAGATTTACGTCTTTGTCGGAAAAGTTATTTTCTTATATAAAAAGTGGATTTGAACATGCTATTTTATGAATTTTCTACATGAAAAGCTAAAATTGTTTTGTGTTGTGCTATGTGTATATGTGAACATGCTCTGAACACTTGGAATTCTATCAGTAGGAATGAGTTCCGAAATTTCTGACTGAGCTACGAGGTACAGTAGCAATTTCTAAACCCACTTAACGGGGTTGTAGTTAAGGCCCTCCTACGGGTAATAATAGTAGTGTCCGAACCCATTTAACGGGGTTGTAGATAAGGCCCTCCTACGGTAATAATAGTAATGTCCGAACCCACGTAATAGGGTTATAGTTAGGGCTTGATCAAGTTAGCCAATAGAGATTTCGAATGTTTACGAGCATGGATATATAAATAAATTTGTCTGATTTTGTTTTGTTATCCGTTCTGTTACTTGAAAGTTGAAAATGTTGATTTTTGAATATCGTTTATGTGTGCCAAGTGTGATTTTAATGCTATATATATATATATATATATGTAACTTGTTCAAATTCGATAGAGGGTCAAGAGATCCCTTACTGGGCGAGTGCGCTCACACCACTAATAATTATTTTGCAGAGGATAGTTCTGAGAAAGGTGACGAAGAACAATTTTGGGGTTGGTGAGTGAATTGATGGAGTCCCTGCTTGGGGAATTTTTGTGATCGCTATTTAGTTTTGATGTTTTCTTGTATGGCTCTATCTATTACGACTATTATGGATTAGTAACTTATGTTTTGGAATTGGAGATGTAATATTTAGGAATATTATCTTTTCCGCTGCAATGTTCGACTGAGGTCTTTCAATAAATATTTTTTGGTTTTTAGTATGTTCTGATTTCTGTCGTGTGGTGTCTCTGAGTCCCTTGGGCTTAGGGGCATCACCGTGTCGCGTCCCGAATCCAGGGCGTGACAATATACCTAAAATTCAAAATTTATAGGATATATATATGTATAGTATCATAAATTATAAGTAAAATATGTATATATTTCTAAATTATTAAATAATAATAATAAATTAGGGTTATTTCATGTGTTAGACACTTGTTTACATCACATGTTAGGCAAGATTAAGACATAAATCATTTTCATTCATCAAGATATGCTAGGGCACACATGTTATTCATATAATTTATAGGAGGTTAGTCATTTTCATATCCACTACATGTCATAGGACACTTGTTCTTATAAAATTTAAGATAATTTCTAGAATCTTGACTTTTCAAAAATTGCAAGACATTTGGTCTTATCATCTTTGAAGAGTAAGATATGTGCACCAATAATTTTTAGATAAGGTAATCTTCAGTATAAAAGGAACACATGTAGGAACACTTTTCTTCATCATCATAAACCCTAGGACACTTGTAAATACAACTTCAAAAAGAAAGCACACTTGTGCACTTATTTGGCCTAATAATCATGAACCCTTGATGATTACTTGCAAGTCTTTTTCCTAATCCAAGAGATATAATCTTGCCCTTAACCCCCTAAGTAAAAATCAATGACTGTGATTTAGCCAAAAAATACACATGTGGATATGATAAAGCTAGGATTCTTTACACGTACACCCTTATCATATTTTACTTAGACACTTAGATGACCTAAAATTTTGCCACAACAAAATGTCTTGAAAATGACCAAGGATTTGCCAATTTAATAATGTTTTTATCTTAATCAAACACCTATAAATAGGGGTCTTCCCCCCTCATTTGGAAATCACAACACACACTCTACACAAACACACAGACAGAGTACACGCGCTGAAAAACTGCTACTGCAGCTGCTATCACACACACACACATACACCCACGGCACACACACATATAAACACACAGAAGGAAATCGTAGAGTTTGTATACACACTACTAAAAGGTATGTCTTTACACTAGACTTCCTATATGTTTTAGATATAATTTCATTTCATTTTAAGTAGTTAATTCATGTCTAGATATTCACAGGTTTGTGTTTAGTTATTTTATGAAAGTATTCATGTACATGTTTTACTTGTGCATATATATAGTAACTTAAGACTTGCCTATATGCTCATGCATATGCATGCATATTGATGAACTAGGGTTGTTCTTTTAAACTATATGCGTACATGTACTTAAAATGATTTTGAAAACTATAAGCATGCATCTATGCATAAATATTGCTCATACATGTGCTTATGCATAATATTTTCCCAAAATTTGTTACTAAGCACAAGATAGTTTACTTATCACCTCTAGGTTATATGTTATAATCACATAAAGTCTAGTTAGTTACCTTATTCCTTAACTAATAGCTACTAGTCATGAACAATAATGATGTAATATTCTAGCCCTAACCGTTAATGCAAACTTTAGGCAATTACTGGGATGACATAAACTTGGTGAGACATAACTCTAGGGTGAGAATCTTTACTCTCTTTTCTGGGACATAAACCTGTTGTATGGCCATCCTGTTTGATTTATGATATCCGAATTCTCCATGCTTTATGTTCAATATTGCAACAAAATGTGATTCTGGTTTCTATGTCAAGTTATAATCAAAATTTATGATTTCTGTAAAGTGAGCCATCCTGTCTTGACATTATCTATTGATACCCCTGCAGACGCCCTTGGGAATTTCGTGCCTAGGTACTTATAAGTTGAGTGTTATCAACCAAAAGGGACCGTCAATGAACATTTTTATATGACACCATCTTTGCGGGATCCAATTTCTACGTACAGTATAAGGTTGACTGTAGCAGGATAGGACCAGTATATTGCACGAACGCATGGTACATCTCAGTTCAGTTAATGTCGAGGTCACTCCTTGACGAGGGAGGCATAAGAGTTCTGGCTATGAATTATTTGTTTTGGGTAGCAATAAGGTTGGAGATTCCATCCTGAGCTCACTATCCGTATAATTCAGTTAATAAAACAATCGTTCACACTACCTTGCTCCTTATCATTGTTTATCAACTTTTGAATCTTATTTCTGTTATAACTTATTTATGCCTTTAAACAACCTCACTAAGTCACTTGGACTTATCAACTTGTTCCTTTTTGTTCACTGCCTCATACTCGAGATAAAGGATGTTCGTAGGACGATGTCAAGACTCAGTCGCTAATTTCCCTGTTCAATTTATTCTCTGTGGTTAGACAAGTTTATGTTTTGCTACGCTATGTTAAAAGTTTAGTTTTGCTAGTATTGTAATGTGTTGTACCTACCTTGTCACATAAATAATAATTGTACTATGATTTTACCTTACCTCCGATGTGCCTTATAAGTCTTTTGAGTTGAGATGTTCATATCGGGTATCTAACACAAAAGTAGGTGTTCGGTATGATCGTTTGTGGGCTCCAATCATATAGGAAAGGCCCTTATGAGAGGGGCACCACATCGTTCCCACCAACATTATTCCAAGTACTTAGAGTATGTTCATATATACACATATAGCACATCACAATATAATTTTAGCTTTTCATATAGAAAATTCGTAAAATAGCATGCTCAAATCCACTTTTTTTACATAAGAAAATAACTTTTTTCAACGAATGCATAAGTTTAAGGAAAACATATTTTCATAAAATAAATAGAGAAAAGAAACCACTTGCCCGAGTCTATTCAAATCTCTACGATTTCATAAGTCTTAATCACAATTATCCAGATCTAATAACGTAAAGAGGGTTTGTGAGTCACATGATATGATCTATTGTCTCAAAATTAATTTATGAAATTGTAATCATATACACTCATTAAATGGTACAAATACGCATGAATATATAAGCATACAGAGGTAGACGTGTAAGTATATAGACGACCAATCGGTGTTAGCCCATTACTGCTCCACTTTATATTTAAATCAATAGTTAGCACAAGGAATTCTATGGTGCTAGCATCTAACTTGTGTATACATAGTCCAGTCACATATATACTCATATATATATATATATATATATGTGTGTGTGTGTGTGTGTGTGTGTGTGCGCGCGCGCGCATGTATTTATGTATGAATTATAATCACATGCACTGAAATTCAATTAATCCCTAACTAAATAGAGTAGCCTTGTGCCTAATCTCACTCACATAAACCAACAGGTGTAATCTGCACCCACACCGTAATGATTACAATAAAATTGAAGCGAACACATTAAGACACTATGGTGCATATATCTTTGTATATAGCCCAAATCATTAATTAACACAAAAATTCATGTGCCACACGAACTTATATAGACATGCGAGAATCCGATCACTTGCTATTAAAAATATATGTATGCATATGCCGTAAGAAAATAGTTTTATGTCATACCATTAAGTAATAAGACATTGAGTGGTCATGTTAGATTCCCTACTTATGATGTTATAACCTCAAAGTAATGATTACTAAAGGTGATTAGAATATGATATAGAAAAGTTTACAATTGTGAAGGATTTTGCTTTCAACGATCGCTGCAAAAATTTCAATCTTGGGACAATTTTCAATCTCAATTCGTTGATTTTGAATACCAGTTCGCCACTGCTCTCTCTCTCTATATATATATATATATATATACGTAAATACTAGGTTTATTATTATTATACAAGGGTGTATAACCTTAAGTGTCCAATTAATAGAATGCTAAATCCTAATTTGATATACTATAGGATCTATAAGTCATGAAGGATTCCTATCCCTAATAGAATTAGTCTAATAATCCTAAACAGAATAGGATTTTAGTAAAATTAGTAATAGTAATAATAATAATAATAATAATAATAATAATGACTATAACAATAACAATAATAATACTAATACAAATAATAATAACTATAACAACAACAACAACAACAAAAACAATAATAATAATAAATGGAATAATACTAATTATGACAATAATAATAATAATAATAATAATAATAATAATAATAATAATATGTCTCATAAAAGGGTCAAGGTATCACATTACAATCCAATTTAAAAACATAAATGGAAAAATAAGCTATAATAGTCTCCATAAAACAAAGTCTTAAGATAAAATGACGTGACTAATAATAATACTATGTTCTCTAGCCAATGATGACTTCAATATGAGCACCAACACCAAAATTGTTCCTCAGCACCCTCGTTAGTAATATCCTCTGTAAAAGGTTATTAGTGGTGTGAGTGCATTCGCCCAGTAAGAGATCTCTTGACCCTCTTTGGAATTCGAGCAAGTTACATACATATATAACACAAAAATCATATTTGTAAAACAATCGAGTTTTAAAATCAAGGCTTTACACTTTCAAATAGCAGAACAGATAGCAGAGCAGAATCAAACAAATTCATTTACGTATCCATGCTCGTGAATACTTGGAATTTCTATTGGCCAACTTTATCAAGCCCTAACTATAACCCCATTAGGTGGATTCGGACACCATTATTATTACCCATAGGAGGGCCTTAATACAACCTCGTTAAGTGGGTTCAGACACTACTATTATTACCCGTAGTAGGGCCTTAACTATAATCCTATTAAGTGGGTTCAGACACTACTATTATTACCCATAGGAGGGCCTTAACTATACAACCCTGTTAAGTGGATTCGAAAATTGCTACTGTATCCCGTAGCACGGTCGGAAATTTCGGGACTCGTTCTACCAATATTATTTCAAGTGCTTAGAGTATGTTCACATATACACATAGCACGTCACAATATAATTTTAGCTTTTCATATAGAAAATTCATAAAATAACATACTCAAATCCACTTTTTTTACATAAGAAAATAAATTTTTTCAATGAATGCATAAGTTTAAGGAAAACCTATTTTTATAAAATAAATAGAGAGAAGAAACCACTTACCCGAGTCTATTCAAATCTCTACGATTGTCAAGGCTTAACAAGCCAAATCCTAATCACGATTATTCGGATCTAATAACATAATGAGGGTTTGTCAGTCAGACTATATGATCTATTGTCTCAAAATTAATTTATGAAATTGTAATCATGTACACTCATTAAATGGTATAGATACGCATGAATATATATAGAGAGAGAGGTAGATGTGTAAGTATGTATACAACCAATCGGTGTTAGCCCATTACTGCTCCACTCAGTATTTAAATCAATACTTAGCTCAAGGAATTCTATGGTGCTAGCATCTAACTTGTGTATACATGGTCAAGTCACATATTATTATATATATATATATATATATATTTATGTGTGTGTGTGTGTGTGTGTTTGTGTGTGTGTGCATGTATGGAATTATAATCACGTGTCTGTTGCACTGAAATTCAATTAATCCCTAACTAAATAGAGTAGCATTATGCCTAATCTCACTCACACAAACCAACAGGTGTAATTTGCACCCACACCGTAATGATTACAAGAAAATTGAAGCAAACACATGAAGACACTATGGTGCATGTCTTTGTTTATTGCCCAAATCATTAATTAACACAAAAATTAATGTGCCACATGAACTTATATAGACATGTGAGAATCCGATCACTTGCTACTAAAAATATATATACGCATATGCTGTAAGAATATAGTTTTATGCCTACAATCACCTCATACCATTAAGTAATAAGACATTAAGTGGTCATGTCAGATCCCCCACTTATGATGTTATAACCTCAAGTAATGATTACTAAGAGTGATTAGAATATGATATAGAAAAGCTCACAATTGTGAAGGATTTTGCTTTGAACGATCGCTACAACAATTTCAATCTGGGGACAATTTTCAATCTCAATTCGTTGCTTTTGAATACCGAGTTGGCCACTGCTCTCTGTCTCTCTCTCTCTCTCTCTATATATATATATATATATATACTAGGCTTATTATTATTATAAGAGGGTGTATAACCTTAAGTGTCCAATTAATATAATGTTAAATCCTAAAACCAATAAGATTTTAGTAAAATTAGTAATAATAATAATAATAATAATAATACTAATAATAATAACTGTAATAGCAACAACAACAACAACAACAACAACAATCATAATAATAATAAATGTAATAATATTAGGAAAAATTGCAAAATTGGTTCTTTAACTTTACCTGTTTTGACTTTTAGTCCTCTAACTTTTGATTTTTGCTTAAATACCCCGTATCTTTGGGTCGTCTAACAATTTTAGTCCTAGACAATCTAGATTTTCCTATCATCCGGTTAAATCTTGATTCGGCTAGTTTAAATGCCTATGTGGCGAGTGATGTGTATGGCAAATTTGCAAAATTGATCCTTTAACTTTACTCAATTGGGGTTTTTAGTCCTCTAACTTTTGATTTTGCAAAAATACTCCGTATCTTTTGGTCGTCTAGCAATTTTAGTCCTGGGCAACCTGAATTTTCCTATTTTCCGATTTAAAATATAGCATGCACTAAACCACATGTATAACTTGTTCGATGCACATGTATAACATGCACTAGACCACACAAACTATTACCAACTCTAATATCAACAATTATATTTCATATGAAAGAATAGTCTTCAATCTACTGCAACTTGGATATGAGAGCAATGCAATCAACTTCTACGTAAAAATCAGTCAAACCTTTCCCCCTAGCCAAGGAAGCTGGAAGGCTAAATACGAAATTAATTGTGTTTGTCGCAAAAGGTGTGATCACGCCTTAGGATCGAAAGTTTCCATGCGGGAATTGAAGGCAACCCTATGGATATGGCAAGAGTTCAACTTGGAAACAAATTCCCATTTGGCCTACGATTCCTAGGATTTTCCAAAGAATTATCTTAGTCATATTAGGAATTTAATCAAAGGTTAGAGCCCTATATATACACGATCGTATAGCGTTGTCTGTATACCTTTTCTTCTAGTAGTACCAGAAAACAGTGATTTAGCCATGGAAGAAATCGATTGCCAATAGCTACGAAAATGGTCAGGGATTAAGGAAAAAAAATGAAAACATATGGCCACGGATTTTTCCGTGGCTAAATACACAAAATTCTGGGGCTATATAAATTTTAAAAAAAAAACATAAGGAGTTTTGGCCACGGATAAATCCATGGCCATAAATTTAAAAAAAAAAATATTTTAAATTTACATTTTAGCCACGGTTTTATCCATGGCTAAATTCAAAAATAAAATTTGTTAAATCTTCATGGCCATGGATAAAACCAGGGCTAGTGTATATTTAAAATTTTTTTTTTTGAAAAACGTATTAAACGGCTACGAATAAGTTCGTGGCCAGTAAATTATATTTTTTAAAATGTATTAATAATGGCCATGATATCCGCGGCCAAGAAATAATTTTTTTTTAAAATGCATATCGGCAGCGGATTTATCCGTGGCCAATAAATAAATTTATTTTTTTTTTAAATTTTAAATGGTTAGCATAAATCGCGCGACCCGACATTACGGGGCATTAAAAGGTTTGAGCCATTTCGAAATCGTCAAATTTTCGTCACGGTTCTTATATTTTCCCTTCCTATGCGTTGAAAATTGCAATTTGATCAACGAGAATACGTTTTTCTCTTTCAGTGATATATACGAATGACTTCATACTCCGGTGTCAATGCACGCTAATGTCAATTAACTTATGCAGGAATTATCAAAAAAATGGAATTTAGAGCAGATTGATTAGTGTTGAAGTTGTATTGCTCCAATTGTACGGTTCCATCTAACCTAATTAACGAAAATGCACGACTCGTGAAAAGTCAACTACAAGTTTTGACTTTATCCGTGGCCCAATAATAAATTTAATTTTTTTTAAAAGTTGGACTTAATAAATTTGTTACTTTTGTAAATAAATAGTGGCCACGGATCAAGAAATAAATTTTTTTTTTTAAAGTATATTGGCCATGGATTTATCCGTAGCCAATAAATGATTTTTTTTTTAAAATTTTAAATGGCCACGGTTTTATCCGTGACCAAGAATCAAATAATTTTTGTAAATTTTAAATGACCACCGATAAATTTGTGGCCAATTCTAAACAAATCCGCGGCTAAGATTCTTTTTCAGATCTAGTCTTTCTCCCTCCCCACAAAGTACCCTAACCCTCCTTCTGCCCCCCCCCCTTAACACCACCCCCCCTAGTCCCCCTCCCTCCCCCGACCCCCCCCCCGTCTGCCTGTCGAGGGCGGCGTCCCCACCGGCCCCCGCCATCGCAACCCCCCTTCCCCCGGTCACAGGTCCCCCTCTCCCCTCCCTTGGTTGCAGGTTCCTCCTTCCTTCCCGCCTCCCCTGCCGGCGGCCGACCCTCCCCCGCCCTCCTCCCACCCCCAGTCGTCGTTCCCCCCACCCCCAGCAGCCCCTCATCCCCCGCCCCACGCCACCCAAAGACACATCACACACGCACGTTATTTTTTTTTTGGCTAGTAATTTTTTTTTCGTTGAGTTGTAATTTTAATTTTGTTTGTTGTTTTGTTATTATGGGATTATTTGTAGGTTGATAGCATAAACGTAATTTGAGGTAGTGAAGTTTAAGCAAGGTATGAATTATTATGATTTGGATTACGAATTGTTATGAACAAATTTATAAACATATTAGGATTATGTATTGTTATGAACGAAGTTATTTGGATTATGAATTGTTATGCCCAAGTTTGTTTGGACTATGGATTGTTATGAATAAGTTTATTCAATTGATTTTTGTGAATAAGTTGGGATTATGGATTGTTTTGAATAAGTTTGGGCTATGGATTGTTTTGAACACGTTTGACTAGATTATGGATTGTTATGAATATTTTATTTTGGGTTGAATTTTGTTGTTCTTGTAGGGTTAAATTGTGAAAAAATGTGTTTGATAGGAAGAATGTCGAACAATGTTTGAAATAATTTAATGAGAGATAAGTGTTTATGTATTATGATATTAGTGAAGGATGCTGAACAAATATTAATTGACTGACTTAATCTATCTAGATGTTTAACTTACCTTCGTTCTTTGTTTACAGAATATGGATATACGTGAAATTCGATGTTGGATGTATAATAGGTTAACTGTTGATCGGAAAAATTACACCAAATAATTTATGAATGGCCTTAATCAGTTTATTCAATTCGCAACTACACAACCGCAACATATAGCTGATAAAGGCTTCATTAGGTGTCCGTGTTCAAAGTGTACTAATAGAAAGTATAAGGATACTAGTAATGTGAATTGCGATTTTATGAAATTTGGGTTTCAACCTGAGTATTGCTATTGGACTTCACATGGCGAGTTAGCTCCAGAATCTCAACACGTGGAGGTCGGTGGTGCTAGTTCTTCGAATTAGGCTAATGTTTGTATGGACTCAATAATTACGAGAATTTGGTATATGATGCCATGGGTGTGAATGCATCACACCATCGTATGCATTATCGGCCCGATTTGAATGTCGAAGGTGGTCACGATACTAAAATGTCGCGAAACAATGATCAATATTCGAATATGCAAGCCCAACAGTTTTATGACATATTAGAGGCTGCGAATCGATGGCCAGGTTGTGACAATCAAACGGAGTTATCAATAACTCTTCAAATGATGTCATTAAAATCCGATCAGAAGAGTCTTCACCCGTTGCGAATTTTGTGCTCGATAATGAACCTACGGGTGTTTTGGTAGATGTTGATGGTCCACTAGAAGAGGTGATTTTTGACAATAATGCGTTTCATAATGAACTTCAAGATGATGAGATAGAGAGGAAGTGAACGTGTATGACAGTGACGAGGATGATGAATTTGATGACGAACTTGATAATGATGATGACGAAGCGGATGATGTGATTGAATACGAAGATGATGATGAAAATGAAGATGAAGATGATGAGAATGAAGATGATGAATAGGATTTTTATTTTAATGGTTGATGTGACGACCCCAGTAATCCTTAATATTTAAATAATTGATTTAAAATCTTTTGCTTCTTCGAAATGTTATTATTACTTGTTGTTTTCAAATTTTAATCTGCTTTTGAAATTAACTAACAATTTGAACGGTAAAGTATTAATTTCGTATTTCGATTACCACTCATGGAAAATTCATCTGTTAAATATTATGACTTTTCAAAAATATTATAAATAAGTATTATAGATTTTTATGCATGGAGAAGATGCAATTTTGAATAAATTACATGATTTTCCAAATTTTAGACGAATTTGACATTCTAACACAATTTTCGAAATTCTATATCAATTTTCAAAAATATAATGAAAACATTTTTAATTTCTAGGAAATATACATATAATTTCAGATTTATAAAGATTAAATTTCATAATTTTGAAATTTTTCTAAATTAATTATGAATTTTCGGATTTTATGCCCTAAAACCCTAATTTTTGATTTTTACAAAAATAAATAAATTCAAATTCGAATTTTTAATGAAATAAAGATATGATTTCAGATTTTATTTGATTTTGTGTAAATATTTTATTAAAATATCTTCCTACATTTATTTGGTGAATCTAGCAAATCTTATACTTGGAGCATTCTAATGAGTTTAGGGCTTGAATCATCATTTTAGGCTAACACATAATATAATTTAGGGTACAACTCATATTATTTAGGGTAACACTTGTGTAACTTACAACCACAATTAGGTGTGAACATAATTAATGATAAGCTTAGTTGGAAGATCACATTAATTAACCAGATAAAAACTACTAAAATAATCTTGTTTCTTGGCTAACAACTATAAATATGAGGGGGGTGATCTTCATTTCCATCACACACACAACACAAATCCCGCCTAAAACACTCCCACCCACACTCACCTTACTTTCAACACCCAAAACACTCCATATTTAGAAAATATCTTCTACCCACATCTATATATACATAAACCCTTCTTTTTACATACTTATATACATATTATCCTCCTCTATATCCCCTTAATTTCATAAAACACTCTTCAAAGGTAGAAGTTTATTTAATTAGGATAGAGACCTTACTTAATTTCATAAGTATAGGTTCCTACTTTAATTCATAAATATTATACCTCCATATTTGATGTATGCAAGGTAGGAATTTTCTTAATTACATAAGTTACTTTCTAGTGCTAGTTTGTTATTTTACTATCATGATATTATGCTTCATTATAGTACTACAAGTTATTAGAAATTATGTTTCTAGTTATATTCATATCTTATGTTCATGTATGTTTATTATTCCAAAATATGTTGTTTGTATGCTTTTATATTTAAAGTTATAAGTATGGAAGTATGTTCCTTATGCGAAATTATGTGAGAATATGTTTATGTGACAATCCTTATTTGTGCATGCCGGACCCAAATGTGTTATCAGTGTGGATGGGGCTGAGTTCGGCCAGGCGGCAATGGCCTTGCCGGTCTTAAAACAGTTCTCACCATCGATCCCATCTTGCATGGACGGAGTGTTCCATGTATTGGTATTGGTTGTAGGGAATTGGCATAATCTCGAGATATGGCCACCGATGTGAACGGATGGAATCGATGTGGACGGATGGAATATGGGGATTAATGATGTGAACGGTTGGAATATTGTACTGTGGGAGACATAAGGGAGTCACTAATAAATGACTCAAAAGGTAATCTTATGTGAAATATTATGTGAGATATTATGACTATGTGCACATATGATACAAACGGGCACCTTATGTGATTAAGCGAAATTTCTACTCAACCGTTGTGTTGACATGTGTTGTGAACACATTTTTTTAGGCAAAGACATTCTAGCCCATCAGGAGGAAGAGAAGGGCATTACGAAGCTTTTATTTAGCTAAAGTTATTATTTTCACTCATATAACAACTTTTGTACAACTATGATTTCACTATGTTGTAGTAAATTTCTGTATTATTATATATTTGCAATAAAAATATTTACCGTTGCACGTTTTGATCCAATATATTTTAATAAAATGAAAGGGTATTTTTCCAGGTCATGACAGTTGATGTAGTTGATGGTTTCGATTCATTGTCATGAATTCTTCTGTGAAATGTTATTATATAGTTGATGCTTGTGAATTATTATTTTGTATTTATTCATAATTGATGTGTGATCTATTGTTGTACAGTTTGTTAATAATTTATTAAGTTTGTCCATTATTTGTTGAGAATTGTGAAACAGATGGCCGGGAGATCGAAAAAAGGTAAGGAGAAAGTATCGGACTCAGGGTCTAATCGGCATATGCCTCCACCGACCAATATCAACATCTGTTTCGATAGTTTGAGATCAGATCCTCCATCCCTTGCCTTAGGGTCTACCCCATCGACGCCAATGAATGAAGGTTGATCCACCGATATATCTCAAAACAGTGATACCGGTGGCCATCAGCTTCTAATAATGCCATGAGGAAAAGAGTAAGTGAATTGATTTAGGGAAAAATGCACTGTACTACCCTGTGGTTTGGGAAAGAAGCACGCTAAACCCTAGGGTTTTCTAATTGTCAAAATAAACCCTATGATTATAAAAATCAAGTTCACCGCCCCCTATGTCATATTTGTCAATATTTAAATTAAAATGACAAAATTACCGTTGTAGACATACCTAATTTTTTCTTTTTCTAGTTTTTCTTTTTTCTTTTTCTTTTTCTTTTTCTTCCCCACTGTTCTTCTTTTTTCTTTTTTCTTTTTTTTTTCCCTCTCTTCTTCCTTCCTCTCTGCCATTCAACTCTCTCTTTTGTCCCTCTTCTCTCTCACGCCAACCGCCGCCGTCACAGTCACCACCGCCGCCGCCGCCACGCCCACATCGGCCGCCTCCACCACAGCCGTTCTCTTCCCTCTCTACCATTTTATGGATCTACTCTCTCTCTCCCTCTAGATCTGTCGAGGAGGGCGGCGGAGGGCGGCGGCGGCAGAGGACGGTGGGGGAGGGCGGCGGCGGCGGAGGCTAATGCGAACTTGAAAGAGGTTGAAAGAGGTAAACCCTAAATCAATTTTCTCTCTCACAAGTCTATCTCTCTCACCCTCAATCTCTCCTCTCACATCTCTCGATCTGAATCTCTCTCTCGTTTTCAAAGGGCGGCGGCAGCAGCAGTGGTGCTGCGGTGATGGTGGATGGCGGCGACGACTGTGGTGGTGGCGGATGGGGCGGAGACCCTCTCTCTGTCTGTCTCTCTCTCTCTCTCTATGCGATGGTAGACGGTGGCAGTGGTGGTGGCAGACAGTGGCAGTGGTGGTGGCAGACGATTGTGGTGGTGGCGGAGACCCTCTCTCTGTCTGTCTGTCTGTCTGTCTCTCTCTCTCTCTCTCTCTCTATGCGATGGCAGACGGTGGCAGTGGTGGTGGCAGACGGTGGTGGCAGTGGTGGTGCCAGACGGTGGTGGCAGTGGTGGTGCCAGACGGTGGTGGCATAGGGCGGTGGCGGCGGGGTGGTGGTGGTGGTGTTTTTTTGGGAGATAAGGACTTTTTTATTTTTGGATAAAAAAAATGCAATTATTTTATGAAAAAAAAAAAAAGAAAATTGATTTTGTAATAATTTGGAATCCTAAGGGTAAAAATGCCATTTTATACCTAAAAAATGAAGCAAAATTCGCACTAAACGCGCGTGTACAGCACCCTATGTCAGGAAGGTTTATCAAACTTGATTTTTATAACCACAGGGTTTATTTTGACAATTAGAAAACCCTAGGGTTTAGCGTGCTCCTTTCCCAAACCACAGGGTAGTACAATGCATTTTTCCCTTATATAAGTTTGCTTCTTATCAATAAATAGATATATATTCTATATATTTTATGTGCATTGCAATGTATAATATTGTTTTTCCACTTGTACAATAGATTTGATCTCGAGGAGAAATGTGTCAAGGAGATTGAGTGGATAATTGAGAATGGTTTCAAACGACCGTGGCCTACATGGAAAAAGATCCCCCTAGATATTCGTGAGATGTGGTTTGTCCAGTTTAAAGTATGTCTATTTACTTAGCTTAAATGAAATTTGACTATTATTACAATTTGTTCGAATATGATTTTTTTTACTAGTTTTTTTTAAGAGAAAATTCTTTTGGCGGCCTGATCATTTGAGCCGAGTTTGGAAGAACTTAGAATATAAGGGTTCGAAAATTTTGAAAAATAGATTGGTTAAAGCTCGTAGGGACAACCGTAGGCCCAATTGGATAGATGAGGAATCTTGGGATGCTTTACAGGTTATATGGGACAGTCCAGAGTTTCAGAGGATACCCGAGCAGAACAGGGCAAGCCGAGCATCGACATGTGACGGAAGGGGATTCCCTAGCCATAAGGAGGAGCCAAATCTCATCTAAGGTGGCAAGATCATTTGGTAAGTAATTACTTTTCCTTGTAATTTATTTAATTAATTGAAGTAGTGTTGATTTTTACGGTTTTTTCTCATTACTGTCCTTGTATTTTACTTCATTTTTATTGCAGACGGATAAATATGGACATCGGCCTACAGTAGACGAAACATTTGAGGCTCTTCATTATTCAATTGACGAGGATAGAACTGAGCATTATGTTGATGAGCGAGCAAAGACTACTTTGGTAGTTTTCTATTAATATTTATTGTCACTTATTATTATCAAAAATGCTTTTATAACAATTATGTATGTTATTTTTTGCAGGAGAGCTTCAGAGCAAATTATGACGAAGCTTGTTCTCGAGCCGCTGAGAATGCACAAGGCGGACATATTCGGCAGCCCGACAAGTTGGAGGTAACATTCAAAAGTGTATTTATTAGATATATATACTTTTTAAAATATATATATATATATATATATATATACTTTTTTAAAAACATATATATACGTTTTAGATTTAGAAGCAGACAGTCAGCGGTCTAAAGAAGGGTCGTTGGTATAGGTTGCTGGTGGACCCTCTATCGTGGCAATTGAGTCTTCCGGCTCATGGACTGACTTAAATACTTCGGTAAACCCCAAGACAGAGGATCTCACACAAAAGATGAACGATTTAGAGGAGAAACACGGTCAGAAGAAAAACATAGTCGAGAGATCTCCGGCCTTCAAAAAATCGTGTCCCTAATGGCAGCCAACCTAAAGAAACTCATGCGTCGATTAGCTCCGCGTAAGAAGGGCTCTACTTCGTCTGCTCCTGTTGCTCGGGATGAAAATGAAGGCGACGATGACGACGATGACGATGACGAGGATGATGGAGACGATGATGTTGTGACATTTGATCTTTAAAAACTTTTATATATGTATCATTGTATGAATTAATGTATTAAACTAATAGAATAATATTAATTATTAATTATATATATGCTATATGGATTATTAGTATTACATTGATATACAGTTTGTTAGTGTTTAGGTTTGTTGGTATTTTGAATTTTGAAAAAAAAATGCAGGTTTTGGGGTTATTAAAACAAATTAAATAGTGAAAAAGTCTGTACAGATAGCGACGGATTTTTTCGTCGCTATTTTTATTATTTTAAAAAATAAAAAATATGGCCACGGATTTAAATTAATAAAATTTTTATTTTTTTTAATTTTTGGCCACGGATTTATCTGTGGCCATATTTAATTTATTTTATAAAATTGAAAAGAAGGCCACGGATAAATCCATAGCCAACCCAATAAAATTTTTAATTTTTTTTATCCATGGCCATATTTTTATTTATTTTTAAAAAATCCAAAATATGGCCACGGATATACTAATAAAATTTTTAAATTTTTTTAATTTTTGGCCACGGATTTATCCGTGGCCAAACTCCGTGACCAATTTTAGCCATATTTGGCCACGGAATTTTTTCGTGGCCAAATCCGTACCTTTTTTTTTGGGCCATGGATTTTGGCCAAAACCTTGTTTTCTAGTAGTGTAGTTTTTAGTTTTTTTTTAATTTAATTCAAGCAAACTTTTAAATAAGGATTGTGAGATCTAATCGGAAACAGGAAAATCTAGGTTGCCTAGAACTAAAATTACCAGACTACCGAAAGATACGGGTACTTTTGCAAAATCCAAAGTGAGAGGACTAAAACCCCAAACAGGTAAAGTTGAAGGACCAATTTTTCAATTTTGCCCCATATTACTCACCACGTATAGGCATCTTAACTAGCCAAATCATTATCGGTTAATTTTCCCCACAAATCTAAACTATTGGTGTTATTTTCTTGTTAGTATTATTGTTTCCATATCATGAAATTTCATTTTATATTTCTCCCTATTGTCAAAAATAATAGGAATAAGTATTTCAATTTAGATAATATGCATTTACTAGAATGAATTAATTAAAGCAATTTTCAAAAATAAAATTATGTATTTATATATATAAAAAAAATGAAAAATATATAAAAATAATTAGATAAATATGTCTTCCATTATTTTAATTACCCATTTATGTCATTTTCATGAAAAATGTGGTAAAAAAGAAGGCTACTTGTAAGTTTCATCTCCTAGTATTGTAATTAGCAAATGTGTATTAATCTTTGCCATCAAAATATAGTTTTATATTTTTCTATCTCTCCTACAATTATATATTTATATATAAATATAAATATAGGAAAATAATTTTCCTAAAATCATCAAGTTTCCTAATTATTCTCTTATTTATAAGAATTTAGCAATTTACTTTCTCTACAAAATTATATTTTTCAAACGTGTATTTCATTCTTTAATAATTAATAATTACATATCCTCGACTATTATTTCTTGGAAAGTATATTTTTCAAAATTAGAATTTAATTTCCTTCATTTTCAAATTTTGCTAAAAAATAAATCATAAATTCCCTATAAAATTATAAAATTCCAAATTTTCGAATTTTATAAATATAATAATATATTTTCTAGAATTATAGGTATAATTTTTGAATTTTAATAAATTATAAAACCTCATTTTAGGATTTTTAGTTGATGAAAATCATAAATTCTAGGTTTTATCATATTTTATGATATTTGTGCAAGAAAATCTTCCCTAATGCACCATTAATAATTATTTTTACATGGTTCGCACTTACCTAACTTATGATTCATGTAGTATCATTACACCAAAGTCTAAATTAGTCTTCCACATAGGGGGTAAGGTGGAAGAATACATTTAATACACTAACTTAGGTGTAAAGATTGTAATTATGAATAAATTGGCCTAGTACTAAAATAATTCATTTCTTCCTCTTATTTCTATAAACAAGACCAAAATTCCACCCTTTTTCTTCCCCTAAAACCGTCAATAACACACACTCACACACACTCTTCTAACTGTTATCCCAAACTCCCTAATTTCCTACTCTTTTCTTCCCTACACTACAATACACCCCAAAAGAAAGAAACAGAAGGTAAATGTAGAGAGGTTTTCTTGTCTCTTGAAGTAGGATAATCCTACTAAAGGCAAGTTTCCATACTCTTGTGCCCAAACTATGTAAATGAATCAAGCTTGAATGGCCTTGAGTGAGAGCTTGTGCCAAACATGCTCCCATGTTCATGTAGGAGCTATTTTGATTTTAGTATGAATTTATTGTTGATATGTTGTGTGATTAGTGTGCAAGTTGTTTTATGGAAGGATAATTTAGATGTTGGCTTCTTTGATTTCAAGAGTTTGTGCTAGTTCAAGTTTACTACTCACTTGCTACTTGAGTTGAAATCATGAAAGTAGTGAAACTACTTAGCATATCACTAATTAGAATTATGTGCTAGCATATGATTTTGTAAGGATTGTGTGATCTTATGAAGTGCTATGTGGTTATTATGTGCCTAGATGTTCGTGAGAATATACTATATTATTAGTTTTATGCTCATACAGTATTTTTTGAAACGAGGTTCATATTATTTGGTAAAATAATATGTTTCTATGAACAAATATGAGTTTTGACAAGATATACTTTTTCCATAAAAATATATTTCTTAAAGTTACAAAATTATAGATATGTTTTCCCTATAGATGGATGTTGGTCAAATAAATATTTTTCATGAGTGTATATATATATATATATATATCGTACATACATAATACGTATATATATATATATATATTTATATGCATGTGTTTGTATGGATAAATATAATACGTACATACATATATATATAATTATGTTTTAAACGTAGGATAAAGTTTAGATTGAGATATACATCTTACATTGTTATATATATAGTGTACGTATAAATATATCTAAATATTAAGATTTTATTATATGTTAATCTAACTACTTAAGCATAATTATCTATTTAATCATAACTATCACCTAACTATATATATATATATATATATATGTACGTATGCTATCCGTGTGTGTGTGTATCTACTTACAGATTTATGTATCACTTATATTAAATATATAAGGGGAAATGTTACACTTATATACCTATATATATTTATATATTTATGTTTAATTATATCTTAGTCAATATATATATATATATCATAAGTATATTTTAGTCAATATATATATAGATATATGTACGTGAGTGTTGCCGTGTGTGTATATATATATATAAATATTTTTATGTTTTGATTATATTTTAGTCTAAACCTCATATTTTACATATTTGTAAATTTATATATACCTATATATATATATAGATAAATATATATATAAATACCAAAAAGGCTAGTTTAAGGTAGGAATTTTGCTTAATTACATAAGCTTGCTTGTTCTATGCTTTTACATACTCAAGTGTTATTACGCCAGAAAAAGCCTAGGAATCATGTTTTATTACAAGTTAGATGCCACTAGTACTCCTTAATTGTATTTATATGCTCTAGTTTGTGCTCATGCCTTATCATGTCCAATATATGCTCTCCTAAAATATGAAATCATGATTCTTATGTGCAACTATGTGAGAATATGTTTATGTGATAATCTTTGTTTGTGCATGTCGGGCCCAAAAGTGTTTTCGGTATGGTTGGGGCTAGAGTTCGGTCGGGCGACAATGGGTTTGCTGGTCTTAAAACAGTTCTCGACATCCATGTCCTAATCCCATATTGTATGGACAAAGTGTCTCATGTATTGGTTGTGGGTCGGAGGAAATTGGCATGGTCTCAAGACATGGCCACCGGAGTGCTTGGTTGGACACCAAGATTGGTTGGAATTGGTGTAATTATTGTGAATATTGTGATTGGAAACACCAAAATTGGTTGGAATTGGTGTAATTATTGTGAATATCGTGATTGGAAACACCAAGATTGGTTGGAATTGGTGTAAATATTGTGAATATTGTGTGGGAGTTATAAGAAAATTATGATCACGATAGTGTGATCCAAAGGTAATGTATTATGCGAATTATTACGTGATTATGTGCACATATTATACACATGAGCACCTTATGTGATTAAGTGAAGTTTCTACTCAACTGTCACGTTGATTCTTGTTTACGTGACTATTTTTAGACAGAAATGAGATAGCATATCAAAGTGGCGTAGTGGAAGCGTTTGGAAGCCTTTTACGCAATAAAGTCACTTTTGTATTCTTTCGAAACTCTTGTATTTTGTACAAATTTTATGTGAAAATTATTATTTATACAAGTATGAAAATATTACTGTTGCGCATTTTAGTCTAATATATTTTAATAAAAGATAAGGGTATTTTTCTCGGGTCGTGACAGTCCATGTTGCCTAGGACTAAAATTTCTAGACGACCAAAAGATATGTGGTTTTTTTTGCAAAATTAAAAGTTAGAGGACTAAAACTCCAAACGGGTAAAGTTAAAGGACCAATTTTGAAAAATTTTCAATAATATTAATAATGATAATAATAATATGTCTCATAAAAGGGTCAAGGTATCACAAATTATCTATTTAAAGTAAAAGGAACTTGAATTTAAAGACATAAGAGAGCCAAGGATTTAGACATACCTTCTAATTATGAAAGCAAACATTATGATTTCTTTTACATATATGTGTGTGTGTGTGTCGTATACTTTGTGTGTTTGTGTTGTGTGTATGAGGGGGGTGTGTGTGACCGTGTGTATGAGTGTGTATGTATGAGTGTGTTGTGATGAAAATAGGGTGACAAGCTCCCCTATTTATAGTAGTTGACCAAGACACAATCTTTATTTTATTAAGAAAATATATTGCATTAAATGAAGTCTTTACAACTAACACTAGTTATTAAATGTGTTCATACACAAGTGGTGATCTAAATAGCCCAAGTGTTAACCCTAGATCTTCATATGTGTTATCATAATGTGTTTGTATGTTAGCCTAAGTCAAGATGATGAAGCCAAGTATTGTTTAATTCAAGTTGATTCATACATGTATGATTTTAAGTAGGAAGATCATTACAGGCGTTAGTCTAATTCTTGCATATGTGTTCCCCTAAATTACATGTGTGTTAACCTATTTTAAAATGATGACAACAAGTGTTCTTTCTTTAAAATCAACCCTGCAAGTGGTTATTAACCTAAATGAGATTTATACACATGTATACTTAGGTGTAAGGTAACATTTATTAAGAGAAAATGACATAAGGTAAGAGAAAATGACATTTTTGGATAAGTATATCTATATATGATAAAAAAATAACTTATTATATAATATATATATATATATATATATAAATTCACAAATATACATACACATAGCAATATTGTTCTTTATATATATATATTTATACATATGACTTTATTACAAATAAATTAATAAGTTGTAATTCTTGCAAATACATGTATTTACATATATATATATATATATCTTGGTTAACGAAGAATCTATTCATCCTCGATACGGTAATGTCCGTAGAGGAAGAGGAAGAAGTTATGGATCACGGAAAGCCTATAATGAGGATTTCCCAGGGTTATCATCAAAAGATAGAGGTAATCCCTCATCTTATGCAGAAAAGGTTAAAAACTCAGAGGTATATGAAGAAATGGGACCTCTGCCCTATACTAAGTCTGACCATAAGGAATTAATATTCCTGATTGAACCAAAGGATTTACTGTTAAATACAGATCCGTATGAAATACTTAAAAGGTATGTGGATACTAGAAGTTTTCCTTGTGAATCCGATAAGACCCGGATCATTTATGAGTTAATACTCATTAAATCTGGAACCCTTCAAGTTTATCATAATTACCCTCAAGGATCCATGGCATATTATGTTTATACTACTGTCGTAATTCGACAAGTTCTTTCTGCAGAACAGTGGGGTATAAGTACTTTACAAGAAAGAGAATTTTATAGTCCTGAGTTAAAACTCAATATTAAATATAATTATTGGGATTATATTAATGCTTTTCATAAATGTTTTTTCTATGAAAATAAAGGGAAAAAACATACTTGGATGTTTAAGCTTTGTCCAACTTTAAGGTCTGAAAGTTTGCCCATGTGGTTTATTCAATGGTGGATGACATTTGGTCCTTCCATCAAAATTCTTCCAGACATTTTTAAGACCCTTTATTCAGCATGGGTAATTCATTCTCCCATTGTCCAAAGAGCCAAACAATTAAAATTGTGGCCAGAAGGCATAAATTGTTTTCATTTTTTCATCCAATTCTCTATTCCATGGATATGGCGTTGGGAACCAGAGATTGGTAAAACCTCTCAACAATTTCCTTGCTTAAATCGCATCTTTTTCACCTCTTTTTGGAAAAAGATGTTAACTATTGATCCAAATACACATGCCTTGCATGGCCAAGAAACTATAAACGCCATTAAAAACAGAATTCATGAAGACCAAAAGCGAGCCAAAGAACGTGGTCCAATTTCTCTTAAAGAGATGCTTAAGGAAGCTACTATTAAGAAAGGAAGTCCTTTAACCAAGGAAGAACGAAAAGAAGTAATTTCTGATTATCTTTCTAAAGTGCAACAAGAAATAAATGAAAATTGTGATTTTGACATAAATCCTGAAGAATTTTCATCAGTCTCATCCTCTTCTAAAGAAGAAGTTCTTGCTGGTGAATCACAAGATCCATATGCTGAAGAATCTGAAATCCAGATCGATACTATGGTTGCTTTGTTAAGTCAATCCCAGGAAAAAGCTCAAGGAAAGAAGCCAGTTCTGTAATACAGAAGTCTTGTTCAGTCCAAAAACCATGAAGTAAGCCATGACGTCAGATTCATAATTAGAGTCACTGTTGAAGATACCAAATCTGTCGCTTTCAAGAGGAAGTCTCCCACGCAATAATTTTGCCGACAAGTTACTGTGTTCTTTTTGACGAATTTTTAAGAATTTGTTTGGTTTGCCAAATTTTTTTTTTTTCCCAGACGATAATGCGCCTACTTTTTGCTGTTTCAAGATGCCAAGGTACGATAAGAATTGAAGACCATTAAACATTGTCTGCCATTTTACTATTCCAGGATGCCGCGAAGGACAATAATTTGCTCCCTTTAGTCATAATCAGACTTTGTAAATTATTGTTTTTATTATTTTCTTTTTGTCCGTTTTGAGTGAATCCTCCTATAAAAGGAGAGCTTAGTTTAGTAATCAGCTTGTAATCAGTTTCTCTTATCAGTTTTATATGTTTTGTATCCTTTTGCTTTGGTACGTCCTTGTTTCATTCCTAGCGTTTCTCTTTGTAAAGCTGTATTTCAATATCGAAGAAATAAAGTTTCACGTTTCAAGGCAGTAAAAAGTTTGGTACGTCTTCTCTCCCATTTATCAGTTTTAATTAAGCTTTATTAATGTGTTGCTAAGTGTGTTGTGTGTCAAATATTATGGAAACTGGTTCATGATAATGGTGTGATTTGTTATCATAATCTTCTTGTAACCTTACTAATGGGTTAGGGTAAGTATAATTCTCCAGTCTTATATTTAAGGTTAAAATATTTTTGGATGCAGTCTTGGTATTGATGTTAAGCTGTTGATTTGCCCACTGGAGCCATGAAAGGCGTTTAGGGCTGTGTGTTTGGCTTGACTGGATACCAAAGACAGGTCTAGAAAAATTTTTGTAAACAGATCCTTAAGATATGACGACAGGATTAATTATAGCTGTAATTCCCGATAAAACATCCCATTTCTTACACAAGGAATTTGGCAAGAAGATTGGGTCCTGCTGTTTATGGTATCAGAGCCATGTCATTTGATTGAATCTAGTGAAAATATATTTGACACACACTTATTGCATTTTATTCATCATGAATATCTTTAGATCTGATAAACAGACTGTTAAAAACAGTGTAAGTCATGAAGTAGATCTACCTGAAGATCTTGATTTATTAAATAAATGGTCAATCCCTAAGGTGCAAGTAACTGAAATTTATAAAATAGGTAAACTTGAAAAAATTTCATTTAAGCAAGTTGTTAAAACAACTGAAGAAACTATATCTTTAAATAAAGATGAAATGATATTACATCTTTTAAGTGAAAGAGATGTAGGAAGATATAAGGATAAGTATAAATTTTTACATATTGGATTAGTTCAAATTGCTTTTAAACCTTTAACCTTAGAAGGACTGCCAGAAAGTTTTTTAGCTGTCTTAAGAGATGGAAGAAACCTTAATTGGGATCAATCCATAATGGGAATAATTGAGAGTAGTCTTGCTCATGGTCCAGTATATTTTAATGTTTTCCCTAATTTACAATTATCTTTGACTGATAATAATTTATTAGAAGCTTTAACATTAAATGTCAAAACACATGGATATAATTATGCTCCAGGATCAGAAGTAATATGTATTTGTTATAGAATTTATTATAAGACATTACATACACTTAATCCTCAGTATAGACAAAAAGATAAAATGGCTAATGAAACTATAGTCATAGAATCTAATTTTAGTAAATCTAATATTACAACAAGAAGAGCCATTAAATGGGATGAAATAAATTTTCCTGAAAATTGGATAATGGAAAAAGCTGCACCTGTCATAAATGATATTTCTGATCAACCAACTAATATTCAACAAACCCAAGAAGGTAATGTTTTCATAACTATGCCAAGAAGACAACTTTCTTTACCAAGAAATAATTCTGATAGTAAATCTAGATACTCTTTTATTTCACCAAAACCTTATCATTTACAATACCCTTCTAGAAGTTCAACTTCAAGAATTTCTGAAATTAAAAAAGATGATGATAGCGATAGTCCCGCTAGATCTGATAAATCCTTGGATTCAACAATCTATTTAAATGATCCATATAAGAATTTGAAAATTGATTCTGATAATTTCGTTTCACCAACTAAGAAAATCGATGAAATCGATCCAACTTTAAGTGAAATGGGTTATCATGTTTGACACCAAAATTGATTTAAGTCCAGGATCCCTGGCACGTCAAAAATGTAAAAATGAATTTAATCTCCCTATCTGGAATAATTTCCGAGAATGGTTTTATAAAATTTTTGATAAGACAGAATTACAAATAATTTCTGAAGAATATTATAAACATCTTTCTGATATTAATGATATCATACCTTTTGTTCAGTGGTTTATTTACAAAATAAATGAAACTTTAGAACATAAAATTGCGGTTTTAGAAAGAAATTTTCAAATCTCTCCAAATAAAGTCATTAAAGGAATTTACCCTCCACAAGATACTTTTGAAATAATAACAGAAAACCAAACCAGGTATTATACTGCTTTTGGAAAAATAATGGAAGAAAAGACTTTATTAAGTAATGCTCAAATTTTTAACAAAATAATTCAACAACAAAATTATTCAAATTTATATTTAATAATTTTGGGTGAACAAATTAATTTGGCTATAAATAGAATTGATCAACTTCTTTCAAAAACTGATCGAATTAATCAAAAAATCAATAAAGTTTTAATTGAAAAAGAACAAGAAAAGGAAGAAACTAGTAAAGCTGAATCTAGTACTTCTTCAGTTCCAACTATTCAACCTCCACCTGAAATTAAGAATTTCAAATTTGCTGCTGTTACTGAATTTGAAAAACTTTTAAATGAAAAGTTTAAAGAATTTCGTTTAAATAATGTTGAATTTGTAGAAAAATTGGAAGAACCTGATTCTGATTATCATAATGTAATTAGAGATGAAATAAATAAAATTGGTAAGTATGGTAGAAGGTCATATTCTAATAAATATGCTGATAAACCAAATCAAAGATTTTATTATTATCCTAGACCTACTCCTCAAGATGTTCTTTATGAGGAACAAGAGTTTGTTAATACAACCAGTTATAGTGGTAATCACATATATGAATGGAATATTGATGGATATACTATTAATCAAATAGCTAACATAATTCATAGAATGTTGATGTATAGTACTGTTTGTAAAACAAATGGTAATAGTGATAAGTCAATTGCATCCATGATAATTATGACGACCCCGAAATCCCTTTATTATTATTATTAGTCTTATGGCTATTATTAGATTAATACTATCATTATTGGCTACATACATGCATACATTTTTAATTACAACGTATAAGGTACATTACATAAGGGTACATCAACAAAAGAGAGTCTCGACTTGCTAGTTTACTATTGATACATAGCAAAAGCAAAAACCCAAAACAGGTACGCAGCGGAAAATCCTACATCCTTCTTCCTAATAAAATGCTTCAAAAGGTTCCTCCTCCTCACCATCATAAAAGCTATCTTCGGAAGCATCTAAAATATAATATAACATGGAATCAACATACGTTGAGTAGAAACACTTCTTTATACACCTAAGGTGCTCGGGTGTCAAGTGCACATTAGTTACATATAGCACATATATAATTTCACACTTTCTACCTTTCGTCACCTGACAGTGACCCTTATAACTACCCAGGCCGAAATAACAACCAGCACATTTCTCCCGCCAGCCTTATCCTCCAATGGTCGTATCCCGGGCATACGCCTTAGTATTGTTCTACGACCCTCTCTCTTGAGTAGATCCCTCCGTCTACCCAAGGGGGGGATTAGGAGATGGAAGGGTGGTGAACTCTCCCGGCTACTCAATAGTATGTCCCGGTGGAACACCCCCCAGACCATTCCAGCACATATGGGCCCATTCACACAATTGCAATTTGTTCACATATGCACATAATCACAGTTTAGCAAAGTAAGCTCCACACTTATAAATGAAAGCTTTATGTTTGCTTATTAAGCATATGTAAATAGATAGTAGCAAAATATGTAAATAGATAAAATATAAATATAAATATATAAACATAACTAGTATAAATATATAAATATAAAGACTAAAATATAACTAGTATAAATATACTTAAATATATATATAGATTAAAAGATAACTAATATAAATATATAAAATATATAAAATGTGATATAGATAAGTTTATATATATAAAGATGATAGAAAAATATATAAACTATATAAAGTGTGATATAGATATAAGATGATTGAAATTATCTACATATATATATAAACTAATAAAATGAATGTAATTATATATATACTTATACGTACCATATATATATATATATAGATTAAAGTAGTCTTACTAAGTATTACTAAGTATATAATTAGTCTATAATAAGTAGACATATGTATATACGTACATAACTATATATAGATATATATACCTAATATAATATGAATTAGCTAAATGAATAGATAACAATACTTTAAATATTTATATATATATATACGTACATAGATATATATATATATATATTTCTATAATCATCAAAGTAGGCATAAAACTATACAATAAAGTATAATAAATAGATATATGGAGCTTTCTTCACAATTACTTTCAAGACAACATAGGATATTCCCCTACTAGCTCATTTAAAGAATCATGGTCTCATACTACTTCATATAAAGCATAGAACTCACATAATAATCCAAATAAAACATAAGAATGCCATGTTATTGTAAAAAGGCACAATAATCACATAGTTTTCCAAGAAAGCATAGTAAGCACATAGAACTCCAAATAAGCATACTAATCACATAAGATCTTCAAGATCATGCTCATAATACTATCCATCCTTCAACTTCCTCCCAACAAGAGTTAAACATGATAAAATGAACTATAAAGTAACATGAAGCTAGCAACATAACTAAAACCCTCAACTTGGAGGTATGTTTGGCAAAAGCTCTCACTCTAGGCCATTCAAGCTTGTTCTTTTACATTGCTTGGGCACAAGAGTATGGAAGCTTGCCTAATCTCCTCAAGAAGAAGAAGAAAAACCCTCTACTTAAGGTATAAAGAAGAGTTCCTACCTTGTTCTTCAAAGTGTGTAGTAATTTGGAGGAAGTGAAGTGTTTGGAGGAAAAATGAAAGAGAGTGTAAGAGCAAGAGAGAGTGCACGGTTTTGGGCTGGAAAAATGGCTGAAAAATGAGGATTTTGGTATATATGGTCTTGTGTAATTATCTTCCATGTATTAGACACAAATATCCAATTATTAAATTCAACTAAATACCTATTCCATACATTATACATGGCTATATATGCTTACACCTATTCTTACTAAATACCATGTATATATATGTGGGTATGTGTGTGTGTGTATATGTAGCCATGTACATCACCACTAATATATAGTTATTTATGTATATGAGGTTCAAGAGTATGTATTAGTAAAGATATTTTGATAAAATATAAAATAAAATCAACTAAAATCAAACAAAAATATATATATTCTGAAACTCTTATTTATTAAGTATTTTATTGATTATTTCTCAGCAAAAAAAAAACGAAAATTGGGGTTGGAGAGGTGAAAAGACCAAAATACCCCTTGTTTTGCCAATTTTTCGAAAATTGCCCAAAAATAGAAATAAAATTGTAAAATTCGAAAATTAATTTTTATAAGTCAAATAAAACCTAGAATATTTATTTGTATTATTATTTTAATTTTTTGGATAATAATTAAGCATTTTAAAAATTAGATTTCAAATTAATAACTTAAATACAATGTTTTCCGAAAATTACTAAAATGCTTGGAAAAATAGGTAAAAGTTGAAAATAATCTATTAAAAATTTCTGGAAGTTTAGAAGGATCAAATGCATAAATTTTAAAAAAATATTTGGAATTTATAATATTTTATAAATATTTAGGTAGTAAAATGCTCACTAGTTCACAAAAAAAAAAATCATATTTGAAAAAAATAATCTCTAGAAATCAATAACTCACAAAATAATCATATAAAACTTGTATAATATAAAATAGTTAAATAAAGGATTTACCGGGTCGTTACATCCTCCCCTCCTTAGAAAATTTCGTCCTCGAAATTGAGTCGAAGCCTAATCGAACAACTGTGGGTATTTCTCTTGCATCTCTTCCAGTCGTTCCCACGTACTCTCTTCAATCCCATGGTCCTTCCATAGAACGCGGACTAATTTTATGGTTTTGTTTCTCAAGGTGTGTTCTTGGAAGTCTAGGATCCTCACTGGCTCTTCGACATAGGTCAAGTCTGGACTAATGTCGAGGGACTCATGGTCGACAACATGAGAGGGATCAGGATGATATTTCTTAAGCATAGACACATGAAATACGTTATGTACTTCTGCCAAAGTTGGGGTAAGGATAATCGGTAGGCAACTTTCCCCACTCTCACAAGTATCTCAAAAGGTCCAATATAGCGTGGGTTAAGCTTGCCCTTTCTCCCAAACCTCAAAATACCTTTTCTTGGCGAGACTTTTAAGAATACGAAGTCACCCACTTCGAACTCCAAGTCTTTTCGTCGTCGGTCAGCATAACTCTTCTGACGACTTTGTGCTGTCTCCATCCTTTTCTTTATCATCTTGATCGTTTCTGTTGTCTCACGAATCAAATCTGGGCCTATTAGCTTACTTTCACCCACTTCACTCCAACAAACTGGGGATCTACACTTTCTTCCATAAAGAGCCTCAAACGGGGCCATGCCTATCGTGGCTTGGTAACTGTTGTTATAGGCGAACTCTGTGAGGGGCAAGTGTCGATCCCAATTCCCACCAAAATCTAAGGTACACGCTCTAAGCATGTCCTCAAGAATCTGGATAACTCTTTCAGTCTGTCCATCTGTTTGTGGGTGATAAGCCGTACTAAAATTCAACTTAGTCTCCAGAGCCTTCTGCAATCCTTGCCAAAATTTTGAGACAAACCGAGGGTCTCGGTCAGATACTATACTTACTGGGACACCGTGTAAGCGAACAATCTCATTTTTATAGATTTCTGCCATCTTATCTAGCGAATAGGTCTTAGCAAATGCAAGAAAATGGGCGCTTTTTGTGAGTCTGTCCACGACCACCCATACTGCATCGTGACCTCTCTGTGTTCGTGGTAGTCCCATAACGAAATCCATCGTAATGTGTTCCCATTTCCACTCAGGGATTGGAAGAGGTTGCAATAACCCAAAGGGCTTCTGGTGGCTTGCTTTAACTTGTTGACAAGTTAAGCACTTTGCCACAAACTCTGCTATCTGCCTTTTCATTTTGGGCCAC